>MDKI01028066.1:0-15854 GCA_005239505.1 Nicotiana paniculata | reverse complement strand
GTTATTCAGTAACTGCTAGGCTTACCTAGTTCCTAAGACTAGGTGCCATCACGATACCCAACAGAAGAAAATTGGGTCGTGACATGATGAGTCAGGTTCCTATATTTATTTTCTTGTATTTTACTTCCTATTTTCTGAGAAAGTTCATATTAGTTGCGTGAGTCGGGTAGTCCCTTCCTGAGTCATTCATTTATGTATCATGTTCGAGTTATGGCCTATTGGCGCGTTGTGGTATCATGTGAGACTATTGGTCATGTTTGGGGTGATTTGTTGTCTAAACAGTTCATACTAGGTGAGACGAGATTATTGGATCAGGGATCAGTGCGATAAGATTATGTGAAATACATTAAAGGACAAATACCATTATTTGTTTCCTAATGAGATGATGATCTAAGTCAAAAAGGAGAGATTCAATGCTTGCTTAACTCTGCAATTGGTTAGAATTTCTACACCTCTCTTCTGTTGTGGTGGTATCGCCAGCATTATAGCAGGATGTATATATATATCATGAGGTGCATTGGGAGCATCAGATTCGTGAAATCTTGGCTATTAAGGTGCATGGAATGTCAATGTGGTCAGATGATGAATTATGCGGTGCATGGTGGTAATTCATCAAAACTATGCTGTCGTGTTCTTGTATATCATGTGGTAGTTGATATGGTGATTATATATTGGAAGCAGGCATGGTAGAGAATTTCAAGTGTTGGAACTGGATTCTGAGCTTATTATATGGATAAAAGAAGAAATCCTCAGATTTGATCAAGCTAATTGTTGCCCCAAGTCACTGCATGGTTTTGAAGATTGACAAATGCCTACCCAGTTGAACCAGGTCCATCAGGGCAAACATCTCGAACGAACCAATTGGCACAAGAATTGTACATGCACATGAGATAAACGTGATCTATGAATTATCCATGAACTAAGAGGTTGGCTCCTAATGCGAAAAGGTTGAAAATTGATAAAGGGTTAGAGTTAGAGTTCAACAAGGACAAAAATAAAGGAAGGGAGTTGAGTTAAACACAAACTCTTCCACTAAGGAAGAGTTGCATTAGAACTAAACAAGAACATCTCAACTTCTGACGCTATATAATGTTGAAGTATTCCTACTAAAGAATCATTCGCACAAAGACAGAATTGAAGCAAGAACTGAAGGAAAAATTACCAGAGAAATTTGCAAGCAGAATCCTTGTGCGATACAAAGGCTACTGACCAGCTAGAAGAACCAGTTCCATCTGTTTGTCTTTCGAGTCTAGTTGGTTGTAATAGGTGATTTAATATTGTATCTTTCAGCTTTATTAGAAGAAATTATAATAGGTACACATTGCTCAAGTTAGAGTTAACTTGAAGCTTGTCGCAATTAGCTAGAGGCTAGGTTGCTACAAAGGGATTAGAGTTAGTCCTTAGGTTTACAAAAGAGCTTATTTTGTAAATGTTGTTTGGGTCAGAGTTGTAGTGAAGAGTTTGGGAAAATCCTACTGAGGAGTAAGTCGTGGTTTTTTCACCTTTTGAGTCAGGTGTTTTCCACGTAAAAATCTCTGTGTTTCTACTTTACTGCATTTATTATTTTGCACTAGTAGAAGTTGGAACATCAAGAAGAACCAGGTTCTTCTATTGAGACAACACTCGAGAAATTGGACACCACACAAATCACCCTCCTCTTATGTGGTATTAAAGTATAAAACATCAATTGGTATCAGAGCAGGTTATCCTTGAAAATGCTAACACCTTGCAAAAGATCAAAATGAGTGCACCACCTGGAAACTGGGAGGGTCAATCAACTACAAGTCCACCACTCTTCAATGGCCAGTATTACTCTTGGTGGAAGAACAGGATGAAGGACCACTTGATTGGAGAAGACTATGAACTCTGGGACATAGTCACTGATGGTCCTCTAGCTACCATGATGAAGACTGCTGATGGTATAAATGTACCAAAGACTAGAGCTGACTGCACTGCTGAGGATCTGAAGAAATGGGAAAAGAATGCAAAGGCCAAGAAGTGGCTAGTGTGTGGACTAGGTCCAGGCGAGTATAACAGAATCCAAAGTTGCACCACTGCCAAAGATATCTAGGATACCTTGCAAGTAGCCCATGAAGGAACACCTCATCTAAAAAGATCAAGAGGTACTCTTATTTACTCACAGTATGAAAACTTCACTATGAAAGAAGGATAGACAATCCAAGAGATGTACACAAGGTTCAAAACTTTGACAAGTGAACTTAAGTCTCTTGGTAGAGTCATTCTTGAAGAGGACAAGGTAGAGAAGATCCTGACTAGGGTCTTACCAATCTCCTGGGAAAGCAAAATCACTGCTATCAAGGAATTCAAAAATATGGCAACCCTCAGATTGGATGAACTAACTGGAAACCTTACTGCCTATGAGCTTAGAAGGCAAACAATGAAGATGGATGGTCCAAAGAAGAAGAGGAGTCTAGCACTGAGAATCACCGAGGGAGCAGATCTTGAGGAAGATGAGATGGCCATGATTACCAAAGAATTCAGAAACTTTCTAATAAGGAAGAAGAGCATCTCTAGAGGAGGAAATTACAACAAAGCAAAAGCTCCAGAAATGGCAACCAACGAGGGATGCTACAAGTGTGGAAAGACTGACCATCTTATCAAGAACTGTCCTCAGTGGGAAGTGGATTGGAAAAGGAGAGATATGAAAGAAGGAACAGGAAGAAGGAACAGTTCCAACCCAAGAAAACCACAACAAAAGCTATGGTTACTGCTTGGGGGGAAAGTTCAGATGAAGAATCAGAAGATGGTGAGAATGAAGATCAGGCGCTCATGGAAATTGGAGAATCCGATGAGGAATCACATGAAGAACCAAAGGTAAGTATCTCCCATCTTAAGAAATAAAATAAACTTCCTATCTAATGAAAAACTCTCTGAGTTGCTACTTGATTTCATGGATGATTTCGAAGAAACAACCAAAGAGAACGAACAACTCTCTACAGAATGTGAAATGCTAAAAGCAAAATGCATGAATCTGGAAATCAGACTTAGTGAATCTGAAAAGAAAAACAATGTCTTGTTGAACCAGGTTCATCCACTTGAAACTGAGATTCCAGAACTAAAATCTGAAAACTCAAAGCTAAAGCTAGGATCCAGTAAAAAGGTTGTTGATCATTCTCATATCATGTTAGAAGAAAATGTGGGAAAACTAAAAGATAAGATGTATGCCAAGGATGAACAAATAAGAACTCTTAAAGAAGAACTTGGCAAAGTCAAACAAGAATTAGATCAAACTTGTAAATGGAATAAATCCTCTGATGCCTTGATATGGCTTCAAGAGAATCATAGTAGCAACCGGAGAGGGATTGGCTTTTGGATTCAATTGCCCAAGTGTGATCCTAAAAGAAAGTATCTCACTCTCCCTGAGAATTAAATCTGCACCCATTGTGGTAAGACTGGCCACTACAAGATTGAGTGTACTACAAAAGAGCAGTCCAGTCGAAGAAATGAGAGTTTTGTTAAAAAGAAAAATTGGCTACCAAATTGGGCTAGAAAAAGCTTGATTCATCCATTCTCTCATAGAAAAGTACCCAAACTAGTTTGGGTTCTTAAAAGTAACCCCTGATTCCTTTTTGTAGGTTTAAGTGAGAGGAGGCAGCCAAAGTTGGTATTTGGATAGTGGCTGCTCAAAGCATATGACAGGGAACATGGAACAGTTCATTTCACTGAAAGTCTCAAAGGAGGAAATGTCTCCTTTGGAAACGGAAAGAAAGGTGAAACTATTGGGGTTGGTAAGGAACCAGAAGATGAGGAGCTTGGACTGATGAGAAGCAGTGAAAACATTGAAGCAAACATGGAAGAAGGAACAGGTGATGGACCAGGTCCAACTACCCCAAGCAACACGACAAGGAGAACTCAACATGTGAACCTTGGCCCTGATCCTGTTCCACAACAACAAGACACCATGGGACTATCCAGAAGTGAAAAATTGGTTCTCAAACCACACAGATATCAGAGTTCTCACCCTCTTGAGAACATCATAACAGATCTAACATCTGGAATCAAAACAAGATCCTCTTTGAAAAATCTGTGTGCGTTTGATGCCTTTCTATCCTTAATTGAACCAAAGAACATTGGGAAGTCCTATAGGATGATGACTGGGTAAATGCCATGCAAGAATAGATGCATCAATTTGAAAGAAGTCAAGTGTGGAACTTGGTACCCAGACCACTAGACAGATCAGTGATTGGCACAAAGTGGGTCTTCAGGAACAAGCTTGATGAGGATGGAACTGTTACAAGAAACAAGGCTAGACTGGTTGTTCAAGGATATAGTCAAGAAGAGGGAATTGACTATGATGTGACCTTTGCCCCTATGGCAAGACTGGAGGCAATCATACTTCTTATAGCATTTGTTGCACACATGGAATTTACTCTCCATCAGATGGATGTTAAGAGTGCCTTCCTCAATGGCTATCTGAAGGAAGATGTATTTGTCAGACAACCTCCAGGTTTTAAAAGAAAGGAGTCACCTGACCATGTATACAAACTTGAGAAGGCTCTTTATGGTCTCAAACAAGCACCAATAGCATGGTATGAACGTCTATCAAAATTCCTTCTAGAACATGGATACAAACGAGGTAAAATTGACAGCACCTTGTTCTTAAAGGAAAAGGGTAAAGAACTCCTTGTTGTGCAAATATATGTGGATGATATCATATTTGGGGCGACTTCTAAAAAATTGAGTAAGGAGTTTGCTATACTTATGGGGAGTGAGTTTGAGATGAGTATGATGGGTGAGCTAAAATTCTTCTTAGGCTTGCAAATCAAGTAAAATTCAAATGGAACAATGATTCATCAACAAAAGTATGTGAAAAAATTGCTCAAGAAATTTAAAATGGAAGACTCAAAGGAAATAGACACCTCCATAGCCACAACTACAAAATTATATGTAGATGAACTTGGTTCATCCGTTGATCAGAAGATATACAGAGGGATGATTGGGTCTCTATTATATCTCACTGCCAACAGACCTGATATTCTGTTCAGTGTAGGACTGTGTGCCAGGTTTCAGGCAAATCCACAGGAGTCACACCTAACTGCAGTGAAGAGAATTTTGAGATATCTGAAAGGCACCACTGATTTGTGCCTTTGGTATCCTAAAGGTAGTAATTTCGACCTTGTAGGATATGCTGACGCTGATTATGCAGGTTTCCTGATTGACAGGAAAAGTACTTCAAGCATGACACACTTTTTAGGCTCCTGCCTTGTGTCTTGGGCCACCAAGAAACAAAATTCAGTAGCATTGTCTACTGCTGAGGCTGAATATGTGGCTGCAGCCTCATGCTGTGCTCAGTTGCTATGGATCAAGCAACAACTCATGGACTTTGGTATAGAGGTTGGATGCATTCCTATTTTCTGTGACAACATTAGTGCAATAAGTATGACGAAGAACCTGGTTCATCATAAAAGAACTAAGCACATAGATGTTAGACATCATTTCCTAAGGAATAACTATGAAAAAGGAATGATCTCAATTGAATTTTGTGCTACTGACCAACAAAATGCAGATATCTTTACTAAAGCACTAAGTAGGGAGCATTTTTAGAGAAATCGACTTGAATTAGGGATGATTAAGATCACTCAATTAAAAAGAATTTTTTTTTTTGGCTAGAAACACTAACATAGATAATCAACCACACTAATCATTGCTCAGCATCATGACTTTACTGTCATACTCTCTTGGCATGTATTAATATGATTCCCTGGTTTCTAATGGTGTTTTTCTATCTTTGTAAATTGAGGCAAATTAAATACTTTAACACGATGAACCTGGTTCATCCCTGCTGGTTCATTTGACTGACAAGGTACATGCTCATCTCCGTACAATTATTGAATTAATTACAGTCACACATGAGCATGATTCTATCTATAGTTTGTTCATTTCAAATTCTTTGTACTTATCCCTAAATGAACCCGTTCCAGGAAGTCTTATCGGTACTCAATTAGCCTAGAGGTAGGGAAATCTTAACTGTCTAATCAATGACACTCCTACATCTATTACACTCCCACTTGAGTAAATGTTCTACCCGTTGTATAATTAATAGCCACATCTTATAAAAGGGCCATCATTACCTTCCCTCTTAATAATATAATAGGTCGAACCAAGTTCATTATTCTTCTAACCAAAACTGATAATTTCTTTACTTCCAAAAGTACATAACAATGTCTTCACCATCCCCTGCTTCATCTTCCTACACAAACTCTGATCATGGAGAAGAAAATTCCAATCCTAATTCTACTTTAGTTTACAGTTCACATTCACCAAACAAATATTCATCTCCCCAAAATCCTCCAGTTCTTGAACCCACTCCTGAACCCACACCTAACCCTCCATCCCCCAGGGCACGAAGAGTAAAAGTTTTGGCCAGAAAATCAGTTGCTTTTGGATCTCGTGCAAAATTCTTGGAGGAAGTTCTTAAAGCCAGCGAGGTTCATATGTATGAATCTTCAAGTGATTTCTTCAAATTCGCTAATGAGGATGAAGGACCATATTCATCCAGTTCTGAGCAAGGTAATCTTGAAGTTGAATCTGAAACTGCTACTACTGAAAACATGTTTCTGTTGGTTGGGTCAGTTGTTGATGTAGAAGTTCCAGATAGGCAAAGAAAACTGGGAAAAAATCTTGAGAGAGACGGAGAAGAAGGTTTTGTAAGGGGATATGGGGAGGATGGTGCCATGTTGGATATTTGTGGCCCCACTCCTATGATAAATGAAGAAGGAGTCACAGATTTAGGGGGAAGTATTGTTGGGGAAGCAACAGTAGGTTTATAGAGCCTACAAAAATCAACAGATGAACCTGGTTCATCTGTCGAGGAGACATTGGCTGAGATGCTGAGGAAGCTGGCGGATTCCTACAATCCCAAGAGGAAAAGAACCTCAAAATCAAAGAAGGCTACTACCCCAAAGAAAAGAAAAGTTTCAATATCTGCTGATGTTTCTGCCCCAAAGGTTCGTGAACAAGAAGTACTGTTCGACAAGAAGAAGAGGAGTTAGAAAGGTCTCTGAGAGAGAGCAAGAAAAAGAAAGCTGCCAAGGGAAAGGCAAAGTTAGGAGAGCCTATTGAGGCTGTTAATGTTGATGATGAGACGATGGACCTGGTCCATCATGAGGAGAAGCCAACTCCAATTGTGGTTGAGACACCCAAGCCCAAGAAGGCTAAGGCTTCTTCAAAGAAGTTAGCTTCTGTGTCTGCCACAACCTCAAGCACAACTAAAAGGACCAGGTCCAAAGCCAAGAAAGTGAAAGTTGTTGAAGAAGAAAGTGAATGGAGTGGAGGAGAAGAGGAAATATCTGGTGAGCAATCTGACAAACTCACCATGTTTGGAAAGCGTACTATTCTTAAAGGAAAGTTGGTGAGAGATCTGGAAGAATCAGGAATGATCTTTTTGTTGAATGCACTGGATGTGCAGGGATGGAAGGACTTGGTTCTTAACCTGGAAGGAAGGCTGGCAAGGAATGAACTGGTGGAGTTTATGGAAAATGCAAGTGTGAATGATGGTAGAGTAATCTCCACAATCAAGGGGATTCAGATCACTTTTGATGCAAAAGAGCTGGAAGAGATTCTGAATAGCCCTGCTGAGGGCTATGATGATTACACTAGGCAAAGATGGCCCAGTCTCGATGGAATGGACTCAACTATCAACATCACCAGATTCTTTTGTGAAAATGAGAAGGACTTGAGCCAAGGCCAGTGTTCGAAAGTGAAATGCAGCCCCAGAACAAGCTACTCTTTGAATTTGTGATTAAGTTTCTGCTGCCAAGACAAGAGCGTAGACACATCACCAGTTAGATGGACTTAACACTTATGGAGTGCCTGTATAGGGGAAAGCAGATTAACTGGCCATCTTTCATCATCCAACTCTTGGACAGAGTTGTAAATGGAACCAAATCACACGCTATTCCTTATGGCTTTATTCTAACAGCTGTGCTTGCCCACTTTGAGGTTCCTATGAAGAAGGCTGAGATGGCTACTGCTAAGGATTATTTTGGGAAGAACACTTTGCTGACATGTGATTATATTGTCAATGTTCCTAAGGATGACCTGGTTCATCTAGGAAGCAACCAGTAAATAGAAAAGTCAGGTCGTTGGTGCAGGAAAGAGAGATAAAGGATGCGGAGATCCTTCGATTGAATTCTCGCCTTCATGAGGTTGAGGCTGAGCGGGATGCTCTCAGATCTGAACTAGCCAAGGAGAAGGAGAAAAATGAAGGTGTTCTTCAACAAATGCTTTCTATCCTTCAAGCAAAGACCCCAACTTCATCTGCCCCTTCCCAACCTTAGGAATTCCAGAGCTACCAAAACCCCCCTTTGCCCAGTTGTTCTGTTTCTGTATTTGTTATTTTTGCTCATGGTAGTGACTGCTTTAGTTTTTCTTGTATGGTGCTTGAATTGCGTACTAATTAATGAATTCTGCTATTTTTGTTATTGACTTATCTCAGTTTCTTATATAGTTTACATTTATTGGTTTCTTTTGATGATTAATCATGTTTGCACCTGCAGTTGCCTCAATGGCCATGAGTAATTGTTAACAACTCTGGTAAGTTTATCATTTTACAACTTTTCGATGATGCCAAAAAGGTGAAGATATGTGCTTTTCCAAAATTTCATAAGTTGTGATATTTATAACCTAATGAACCTGGTTTCTCCATGATAAATGCTTAAAACCATACATAGTGTTTGAAGTTTATACAGGGTTGAGCACAGAGTTTGTCATCATCAAAAAGGGGGAATTTTTTGACCCAAGTCACTGCATGGTTTTGAAGATTGACAAATGCCTACCCAGTTGAACCAGGCCCATCAGGGCAAACATCTCGAGCAAACCAATTGGCACAAGAACCGTACATGCACAGGAGATAAACATGATTTGTGAATTATCCATGAACTAAGAGGTTGTCTCCTAATACGAAAAAGTTGCAAATTGATAAAGGGTTAGAGTTCGAGTTCAACAAGGACATAAATAAAGGAAGAAAGTTGAGTTAAACACAAAATCTTCCACCAAGGAAGAGTTGCATTAGAACTAAACAAGAACATCTCAACTTCTGGCGTAATTAGCTAGAGGCTAGGTTGCTACAAAGGGATTAGAGTTAGTCCTTAGGTTTACAAAAGAGTTTATTTTGTAAATGTTGTTTGGCTCAGAGTTGTAGTGAAGAGTTTGGGAAAATCCTACTAAGGAGTAGGTCGTGGTTTTTTCACCTTTTGAGCAAGGTGTTTTCTAGGTAAAAATCTCTGTGTTTCTACTTTACTGCATTTATTATTCCGCACTAGTAGAAGTTGGAACACCAAGAAGAACCATGTTCTTCTATTGAGACATCACTAGAAAAATTGGACACCACACAAATCACCCCCCTCTTGTGTGATATTGAAGTATAAAACACAACTAATGTACTCAACTGGGTTGTGGTAGAACGGGCAGGTGCACGACGTGTTAAACAGTGATTTCAGATAACTCCAGAGCAGTTCTTAGCACGTTCGAGGGCAAACATCTGTTTAAGTGGGGGAGAATGTAACGACCCGGCCGGTCATTTTGAGCTCTAGCGCGTCGTTCAGCGATTTGAAGTCTTGAGCAGCTCCATTTCAGGTATTATGACCCGTGGGCGTGGTCGGAGTTGAATTTCGGGAAGTTTAGAGTTAATTTGGAAAAACAATTCTTATTTCAGCAGCCTTAAGTTGGAGAAATTGACTAAGATTGGAATTTTGAGTAAACGACCTCCGAATCAGGATTTGAAGTTTCTAGCAGGTTCGTATGATGATTTTGAACTTGAGAATATATCCAGATCGGGTTTTGGATAACCTGGGAGCATTTCGGCTTATATTGTGGAAGTCAGCATTTTGAAAAAAATTTCCTAAGTTTGGCTTGAAGCGCATTTCAGTGATATTGATGTCTGTTTGGGATTCCGAGCCTGGGAATAGCTCCGTATGGTGATTCTGGAGTCAGGAGCATGATCAGAAGTGAATTTGGATATTCGTAGGTTATTTTGAAGTCGTTTGGCTAAAGATAGGAATTTGAAGATTTTTGAGAAATCTGACCGGAAGTGGAAATTTGATATCGGGGTTGGAATGCGATTTTGGAAGTTAGAGCAGGTCCGTAATGTCAAATATGACTTGCCTGCAAAATTTGGGGTCAATCGGACGTGATTTGATAGGTTTCAGCATCGAATGTAGAAGTTGGAAATTTCAAAGTTCATAAAGTTTGAGTTTGAGTGCGATTCGTGATTTCGGCGTTATTTGATGTGATTTGAGGCCTCGAGCAAGTCCGTGGGATGTTATGGGACTGAATCGTGTGATTGGATGGGGTCCCGGGGGCCTCGGGTGGATTCTGGGTGGTTAACGGATCAAATTTGAAGTTAGAAGAGGAGTTGGAGCTGCTGGTGTGACCGCACTTGCGAGGATTTGGTCGCAAGTGCGGCCTTGGCGCCGCAGGTGCGAGAGTGGGCTGGCTTGGCTGGGATCGCTGGTGTGATGGAATTTCCGCACCTACGAAGATGCATATGCGTACAATGGATCGCAGGTGCGGATCCGGCTGGAGGAGAAGGAAGCGCATGTGCGGGCTCTTGAGCTCACCTGCGGAAGCGCAAGTGCGAGGACTGGATCGTAGGTGCGAAAAATGGCCTGTGCAGAATATTTTAAAAATCGAGATTCTCTCATATTTCTCACAGATGGGGCGATTTTGAGGTGCTTCAAGAGTGAGTTTTCGTCAAGGATCACAAGGTAAGTTATTCCCACTCATCTCAAGTTAAATACAAAGTATATGCATGGATTAAAACATGAAAATTGTGGAAAAATTAGGAAATTTTGAAGAAAACCTAGAAATGGTATTTTGGATTTCTATAATTTGAAAACCTAGAGTGGAGTTGGGAAAGTATATAATTTGAATTTCTTACGAGTTTTAGAATGAATTTTCATTTCTTTTCCCGTTATTTGGTAGTTTTAGGGCGTTGTGCATCAATTGGAGTCGTCGAAAGGGCTTGGAAGCCGGTTATGGAACTTCGGAGCGAGGTAAGTCTCGTTTCTAACTTTGTGAGGGAGAATTGTCCCCCTAGGTAAACTAATTAAATATGTGCTATTATCTTCGGGGGCTACGTATGCACGAGGTGACGGGAGTCCGTGCGTGGCTACTAATATGCTTATGTCCGGGTAGTCTAAAACCCACAAGCATGCCTTACTTGTTGTACTTGTGATCTTGCTAGTAATATTGGACGGCTAATATAATCGAAATAGTAAATTGAATTCCTAAGAAGACTAGAGTTCATTTTTTTAATCATCTAAAAAGAGAATTGATTTCCTCCGTGGATAATTGTAAACCTAATAAGGTTATATTATTGAATATTATTAAACTTGGCAAATGAGTTTCAAAACAAAGATTTAAATGCTATTTTTCGTGTTACTTTAAGAGGATTTTATCATTTCCTGAGAAGCTGTTTTCTTGATAAAAATATGGATTTATTATGTGAATACGTGTACATATGAGCACCTGAGTCGCAGGTATGATTCACGAGCAGGCTAACCTTATTGTTATTATGTTGACCGCGTCGCATGATCGATTCGCGAGCGGGGAAAATGTATGCATCTATGGTTCGAGCCGTTCGATCCTTCGACAGTGCACAATTTATTATTGTTGGTCTGCGCCGTTTGACCCTCGGCATTTCTTGCGCATGATAATTGCTGCGTATTTCCTGCGATTTATACATGTTTATCGGCCTAAGGAAATTCTTAATTGCCAGTTAAAAAGAAGAAGAATTGATGTGTAAAATGTGAAATAAGTTTGATGTTCTCATCCCTGATTATCATTTAAATTGTCAATTGAAATGACGAAGGTGTTGAAGTGTTAAATATAAGAAGAATTGATATTCCTTATCCCTGATATTTAAATAAATTGCCTATGACATTCATGCTTAGTGTCTCACTTGATTATACTTAATTGCCTTTAGCAAGTGTCAAATCGACCCCTCGTCACTACCTCTCTGAGGTTAGGCGGGATACTTACTGAGTACACGTTGTTTTCGACCTCATGCTACACTTGTTGTGCATTTTTATTGCACAGGTACTTTCACAGCGATGTGGCTGTTGGAGACTTAGGCGAGCTGCATCATCCGGTGGCAATCCGCAGCTGACAGAGTCTCCCTCGTATTGTATTCATTTTTTTTTTTAAATTTCATTGTCCAATTTGTATCTCTGACAAACTTTGTAATGATTGTATAAATTCTTAGAAATTGCTCATGCACTTGTGACACTGGGTTTTGGGATGTGTTTGAGATATATTTGCTAAAATGAAATATTTAAACCAACGTATTTTCTTAACGGACTTTATTTAGTTATTACGTAATAAGTTAGAGGTAATGATTTCAAAAATGTTAAACGAAAATTTATTTCAACTAATAATAATTGGCTTGCCTAATGATGGTGTCTGGCGCCATCACGACATTAATAGATTTTGGGTCGTGACACTTAATCAAAGGTTTAACCATTGAACTAACATCTAAATGTTGTCAAGCGATGTCACTTCTGGTAATATGTACAAATTTACCGTTTGCGTGTCATTTATAGCAACAATTTTAATCAAAATTTTTCACAAAATAGTGTCATGAGACACCGCTTCGGTATACGTGCATCCTCCTTTGGGCATCATTCCCCTACCACTACAAAGGCTCCAAGGGAGGGGCATCAGAAAAAAGAAAAAAAAAATTCTCTAAAGACAGAACATCATCCTATATTAGGTTTTTTTTTCAATAACTTTATTATTCGATTACTCATTCGATGAGAGATTGCACGAGGATCGAAAATTAAGAATAATTTTCTCTGCTTCATCTCTCTATTTAATCTATTTCACTCTTTCTTATTTGTCATTATTTATTATTTGTAACTATCTCGGATCAAACAAATGGTTAGTGACCCTGAAAATACAAATTTAATTGTTTATCCTCAAAATCAGTTTTTGGGTCAAATATGTATACTATTATTGGTGTTGATCATGGTATACTTTTTTTGAGTATATTACATAGTATACCCAATATTCTTAGTATACTATACATTAGTATACCATGATTAGTATTGAATTATTGTATTTGTAATATTTTTGGTGTAATATATATTGGTACTATGACTAATATTGAATCATGATTTTATTTGAGCATGTTAAATAGTATACCTAATATTCTTAGTATACTACACATTGGTATACCATGATTAGTATTGAATTATGATATTTTTAATATTCTTGGAGTAATATACATTGGTACTATGACTAATGTTGAATCATGATATACTTTATTTTGAGCATGTTAAATGGTATACTCGATATTCTTAGTGTACTACACATTGGTATATTGTGATTAATGCTGAATTATGATATTCTTAATATTCTTGGTATACTTCACATTAGTATACTATAGTTAATGTAGTATATCAAATTTTAGGATTCATCCATTTAACTCGAAAGAACAAAAAAATAAAGAACAATGACAACTTTTTTATTTAAAAAGAAAATCCTAACTTTTTCTTAGAAAATTGCAAAAAAAAAAAAAAAAAAAAATCTACAAATATAAAATAAAAAATCGAAAAAGTTAACATGATAACTCTCGATAATTATAATCGATTAGTGTTGTGTAGAAAATATCCTAATAGGCTTCGATTATTTATCCAAAAAAAACAAAAAATAAAATAAAAGTGAAAGAAAGTGATTAACATTTTACTGAAAAATAACATAAAAAGCTAAGATGAAAAACAATAACGAAAAAGAGAAAAAAGGTTACAAAATTTTTTTGGACGAAGAAAAAAATAAAATTAAGAAAAATAAAAAGATATTGCGGAAATAAAAAAAATTAGACAAGAAAAAAATAAAGTAAAAAAGAGTGAAGGGTCATTACTAGAAAGGACAAAAAAGGAATAAAAATATAAAAAGAGAAAACAATTTTTTTTAAAAAAATAAAAAAATAAGAAAAAAAAATGAAAGAGTGCATAATTTAGTGGAAAGAAAGCAAAAATAAAGTGAAAAAATAACAATAAAAATAAAAAATTTAAAAATGAAAAAAAGGAAAACGTTAAAAAAAAAGAAAAAACAAAAAAGGGGAAGGACCTTTGGTGAAGCTTGACATAGAAAAGAGGAGACAACCTTGGTTATAAAGAGTGTGTACGGAGGAAAATATTTTTCATTGAAAATGTTTTCTTAGAAAATGAGTTGTTTTATCACTTATTTTTCCTCATTTGTTTGGTGAGTGAAAAAGTTTTTCTGAAAAATATTTTTAGTGTTTGGTTAGAGAAAAGAAAATATTTTTCTATGTTACTTTCCTCTCCTCCCTCCCCCCTCAAATACCCAATATTTTTAGGATTTTATTTTCTTTAAGAATTCAATTACTCTAAAATGCACGCAGAAAATTTATGACATTATACAAAGAGTTGTAGAAAGTGGACAAAATTTACACAAAATCTGTAATAAAATGAGAAATATAAATAGCTTGTATAATTTAGGCCAAACACAGGCCTTTAATTTGGCACCAAAATTTATTTGGATACCTTAACTTACCTATGTTTCATTTAAACATTCCAACTACGTTTCAACTGTTTCACTTAAATACAATTTTGACAACTCTAAGCAAAGCCTAAGTGCGTGAATGTTACTTGCCACTGACATGACAGTTAACACCACTAACAAAAAGACAAGTCAGCAAAGGAAAAAGAAAACGACAATGGAAGAAGAATCATTTTTTTCTTCTATTTTCTCGTTTTCTTTCTCTTTTACAATTTTTTTGCTCAAGCCGTCGACCACATTATCAGAATTTTCATGGCATGCTGCAAAATTTCATCAGTAATAACCAGACCCATTTCTCACTTCTCCCCAAGAATGCCACAACCTAAACACGTGGAAAAAAAATCCAAATATGAATTGAAATTCAAGAACAGAGTTGCCCATAGAAACTCCAATAACCACAAACCATCTATAGGTCAAAATCAACCAACCCGCATCTATGAAATTCAAGAACAAATCAAGTGGGAATGAAAACATAATAAGAAGACATCCAAATTCTTTAATTCGAAATTTAAAGCTTCGAACTCGAATGGGTGTTCATAGAGCTTTTAAGTTTCGACGTTAATCTTTAATTGATATTATCAGCAATAATATGAAATTTATAATTTTTCTTAAAGCTTTGAATTTTAGAAGAACCGGGTAACAAGAATTTCAAATTGATGTTATCCAAAT
Organism: Nicotiana paniculata; assembly: GCA_005239505.1. Taxonomy (NCBI): domain Eukaryota; kingdom Viridiplantae; phylum Streptophyta; class Magnoliopsida; order Solanales; family Solanaceae; genus Nicotiana; species Nicotiana paniculata. Next base: position 641 of record MDKI01028066.1, on the reverse strand, counting down.
TCATCGTCGAACAACACAACATAAATGGAGGGGCCAACAATCTTCTCTTTTTGTGCATTTTATTTTGTAAAAAGTTTCAACACATAAATTATGTCATTATCAAGTCAGCAAATTCCTATAATATTTGGACGGTTTTCGGCCTATTTTTTTCAAGAAAGTGGAGGAGGAAGAGGAGCAGTGGAGGAGAGAGAAGAATGAGAATGGTGGCGGAGGAACTGTAGCAATAGGCCAGAGACGGTGGTGATAAACTTTTGGGAAAAAGGAATATAAAAAGAAAAGGAAAATATCATATCAGATCCATCACGCGCCTAAAAGTCGTGAACTACAATCTTTTTGTCATGCCAGTATTTTGTGTTTAAGTGGTATAATTGAAATGTAGTTGAAGTGTTTAAATGAAACATGACTAAGTTGAGGTGTCCAAATGAATTTTGGTGCCAAGTTTAAGGGCGCTATATGTATTTGGCCTATAATTTAAGAAAAGGAACCGTATCCAGTGTTGAAATGAGGTAATTTTTTTATATATTACTCTTTTTATTTGAACTTGTAGTCTTATATATGTTATTATATTTATAAACATTGTTAGTGTGAACAACTATTTTTTGACCACACCCAAATTCTATACTATTTTTTGCTATAAATAT
>MDKI01167153.1:0-25112 GCA_005239505.1 Nicotiana paniculata | reverse complement strand
TGAGAAGAGCAAGAGTTTTTCCTCCAATATTGTTCTTTGTCTTCCGCATCAAATCTTTCACAAGTTGTATCTATTAAACACACGGGATGACATGGCACAGTGAGCATCAAACATCAAACTTGAGGCGTGACGGCCAGGAAAAAGTTATCATTCTTCTACATTCTCTCCTTGCCACCGCCTCATCCACCAACCAACACCAATTTCACCGCCGCCTACCAAACATCCACTTTCCGATAAGGAGAAACAAACCCTCGACCTTCTAGTCATCTTTGTACCATTACAGTCACCCCCTCGTATTCTTCATTCAAAGTGTAAGGTCGGATATGTTACCATCTCCATTTCTCCTTTATATTCCTCTCGGAGAATCTAGATCATATGGGTGTCGTAACTTTGGAGGAATTGCTTATGAGCGAGGTGATTGACTTTTATTTTTGTGGATGTATTTCCTTTATATAATGCAGCAGATATGAAATTGATTCATTATCTTAAATAATTAAGCTTGTCGCCTTTGGTTGAATCAAATCACATGAACTTTCTGACAAAATTCGTAATCTAGAGCAAAAATGAAAAGTGAATTCCTCATCGATCTGCGACCAAAACAATTGGGGTTTAGCATGGAGTCAATTTCGAAATAATTGTTTGATCGTATAACAGTGAAATTGTGTTGTTAGGGATTTTGGGCAGAAAATGATATGGTCGATCAAACAGGCCTTCTCTCTCTGTTTTTCTTTTCTAAACAATTTCCACATGTCACCTAATGATTCGCTAGTTTTGTCATTTCAGAGTGTGTGAAACTCACGCATTTAGTTTTGTGTTTAGTGTCTAATTGGTACACGACAGTTTGAGTTTAGGTGTCCAATAGGTCATAGTCTTAGCTCAAGTGTTTAAATTAAATTCTTTGACAACTTTAAGTGGTTGTTTATATATTCAGCCATTATTTAATAAGTGAAGTATATATACCGAAAGAAAAGCAAGGTTCATAGGGAAAGCTCGTCTATTTTAGACTTGGTCGATACTTCGTTGTCTAACTTCTTGGCAGGGTGTTTAAACCGAACCGGAAAATCGCATCAAATCGAAAAATTAAAATCAAACCGATTAAAAAATTCGACTAGGTTTGATATTGAATAAAAAATTCCGAACCAAACCGATATATAAATACATAATTTTTATATATAGTTTTAAGACTTTATATTGAATTTTCTTTTAAAAAATATAAAAATATTTGAGATCCTCTCATGTGTTAACCTTAAAGCATACATTGACGGAAAATTATTGATAGACGACTAAGAAAATAACGATCATGTGTTACTAACAAAATCCTCCCATTGGATTATTTTAATAGATCACATGTTTGTCAATTTTTTCAATATTTACTAAACATATATTCACTTATCAAAACTTTATCTATAACTTTAATAAAGTAAGATTCGAATAATATTCACGTAACAAAAAACCCGAAAAATTCGACAAAACCGAACCAACCCGGTCCATATACCCCCTGCTTCTTGGTAACCCATTTTTGAAATGGCCTCAATCAAAAAACTTGACGCATTTTCAGTTTTCTTTTATCGGCCAGCTAGCCTATCTAAATATGGGCGAGTTACCGAGAAATTGGTCCGTTTAAACAAGTGGAGTGCTAAAGTAATTATTGGTTTTAGTCTTTCTTGAAACGTACTATTAACCTTCTTCATTTTATATTTCTTTTTGGTAAAGAAAGATTGTGACATATGGAGATCAAGAGTGGAGTTAAACATTGTGAGGCAGCTAATTTACAAAGATAAAGTAAGATGGTTAATTTCTCATGGTAAAGAGGGAAGATATATAGTTGCCTTCAAATAGAATATACTCAGTATTTACTAAAAGTCCGAGAGGATCATCAAATTTACAATAATGAAATAAACATAAGCTATATGCCTAAATCAAAAAAAAAAAAAAAATCTTCTACAATAGCATACTATGTTCAATTAGGTGGGACAAAATGTTGTGGCATTTGGTTTTGTTAATATATTAAAATCCCAGAATTTTCCTTTAGAAGAAACCAAATTCATGTCACATAAAAATTCCCAAGAAAACCATTTCTCAATCATTCGATCAACATCATGTACCAAAACATGAGTCCCATTTTTCTTCTTGCTTCTTCTTGCTAAAAGACTAGCAATATAAATTGCAGCCATTCGTCCTTGTGATTCTGGTTTATCTCCATCTGGTCCATCTACAATAACCAAATCCCACTTCAGGTCATAAACTTGCTTAGGAATATTTGTGACAAGTGACATAAATTTGCACCTTTGCGAATCTTGTGTGTAGCAATTTTTTTGGTTTCGCCTAGCATGTTTTAAAAGCTTGTATGCATCTCTAGCAACTGTTTGATACTCGACTTTATAGATTCGAGTTGTATTAGCATGATCCGTGGCATTACTAGTCTTGATTTTTTGGGGATTGTCCTCAAGAAAAACAGTAATACCACCCTTGTTGATGGTTGAAATTTGAGCAGAATATTGTGTTTCAAGCCCGAAAACAAGAATATTGCAGGGGGATTTTCGGGATACAAGATTATATAGAAACTTCATTTCTTTCTCTGTGAGGAGATGATGAGGGTGTTGTTGAGCTGGAGATAAGGGAAAAAAGTTTGGAGAGGAATATGAAGTAATGACAGAAATCTTGACAAGTCTGAGAATGGAAGCAAATGATAAGATGAACACAAGAAGTGGTATGATATTTCTTTTTGTAAACTTCATAGCTCTATAGTATTTGTGTATAAGGGTTTTTTTAAGACGAGTTTTGGGTGAGAATAGAAGCAAAGGAAAAGAAATTTCAGAGGGGGGCATTGTGTTCTTTTCTTATGTGCATTACGTTCTACCTAAAGGGAGGGGGGAGAGCTTAATAATAATTTGGGTGACATGTGTTAATTTCCTTTAGATTTTTCTTAGAGTGAAGAAGAAGCGTTACCTTTTCTTTTTTTATTCAATCAATATCTCCAACCTCCTAAGTTGAATATTTATCAATCATTGTTACTCTTTGTTTAAGAAGTTGGATACCCAATTTCGGCATTTTTTTTTCTTCTCTTCTCTTTCTTGCTACTCTTTTTGTCATCGTTTGGTGGGCATGAGTGATATTGAAGAAAAACCTACCTTTACTTTTATACTAACAAACGCATGTGGTCTATAAATTAGTTAAAACACAATCATATAGTAATAGCACTATCAACACAACTAAAATAGTACTACCATTTTCAGTTTTAAGTACCGAGTAATCGGAGGCGGAGCTACGATTTGAACCTTATGGGTTTGGAGTTGTAATCCTTTTAAGTTACTGGGTTCTAACTTAATAAGTTGTACATATTCAATGGATTTCTTAAGATAAATACATGGTTTGAACAAAAGTTACTGGGTTCGGCCAAACCCGCATCCCGTACTTTACCTCCGCCCCCGAGGGTAATGGGGACATAATTATTTTCAAAATGTTGTTTTAGCACAAGTTCGTAACTACACAACTCGACGAACTAGTTTGGTAGTTTTTTCTTGAAATTTAGCTCTCGTTTGGCCATAAAATGGTTTCAGCTTGAGAAGTATTTTCTGCCATACCAACTCACCGGGGGATGCAAAACTCTTCACTAACAGTATTCTGGACATACTAATACTTTTTCTCTTTCATATATTAGCACATCCGATTAAAATAATCACTATAACGCAATAAAAGTTTTAAAATAAAATTTATCATTTCTACCTTTAATTATCTCAAATAAAAGGAGTTTAAAACAAGGCATTCTGAATATAAGATGAAAGAATACGTAATGAAAATTTTAAGTAGCCTTATACAAGTAGTGTCATTCTGTGTTATACTATTAAGGGTTCGTTTGGTACGCGGACTAAATTAATCCCAGGACTAATTTATACCAAATGAGAGATGGGATAAAATAATTCCACATTAGATGGGATATCCTGTATTAAGTCTTGGATTTGTTTGGTTGTCAGTATAAATTTATCAAACAAATAATCCCCCGTACCAAACGACCCCTTTCGGATGGGTATAAATAATAAAGATATTATGACAAACAAGCACCTACCTACTATGTATTGGTTTGGTGTAAACATCTGAAGCTATAACAGAAGTCATAAAATTCTTTTTTTTTATCCAAAGAACCAAGTCAGCATCTATAACAGACAGAGCTCAACAAGAAGAAGAGCAATGAAAAGACTTGCCATATTATTTGCTTTCGAGTTGACATATAATGAATAGCAACAGTATTAAACAATAACCTCGACATCTTTCTGCTCGTTGTGAGAAAGACATGAACGAAAAAGGAAGGTGGAGATACTATCTATTCCTAGGAGGCCACTCTCATTTCATCTCAAAACTCATGTATAATAACTAAAGAGACCTATACTCATTTTACAAACTTCCAGGATTTCATGGCATACCATAACCTGGGGCCTGAGGAGATTACATAACTCAACGACTTCTTCCTTAAGACACCAAATGTACAATATGAACAGCTTTTACATGAAATAACTCAACGACTTCTTTCTTCTAGAGCCCCCTTCTCCATACAGCTCATTCCACTGAAGAAGCTCCGTCATATTTATCGATTCTGACGAAACACTTGCACATACCTACAAAAACACCAAAACCACTTGAATTTCTCTGATAAAGCAAAAATAAACAGAGCTCTTAAAGACAAATATCATTAACTTTTATTTCAACTCACCCGCTCATGAGCGTTTTTAAAGTCGTCCATATTCAAAGGCCGAATGTCTGTACTGCCACATGGTGTTGGCGTAGGTCTACCTTCTGCCAAAGCTGCATCATGTTCCTAAAATCAACTCCAAGCATGAGATCACAGTAGTAGCAAGTCTATTAAAGGGGAAATTTTAGTAGCAAATCAAGTGCATATTGTTGGAAATTCGGGGAGGAGGAGCACTTTTAATCAATCAAAATCTTTTGAAGGCAAGTGGAGGGAAGTCTTCCAACTTGACCTGAATAGTAATATTATAAAGGTATTTATAGGCATTCTTCTAACATGTACTTGGTCTAGTAGATGTAGCATAATTCTAAAATAATTTCATGCATGTACGAAAACCAATTAATATCCTATTACATGAATTAAGAAAATCTACATTCTTGAGATGGAACTAGTTTATTTTTCAACAATACTTCCAAAGTGGCTCCTACCATCTCCTTACAGTTACAATTCAGAATTAGGTAAAGGAATATTTACCCAAGGGAAAGCCTATTCATTAGGTTGAGCTATTTGAAAAAGTATAACAATTTAAGAAGAGGCATCTTCTTTTCCCAAATTGCAGAACCAAGTCCACATCTTGAGATCCTTTACAGTATGTTGATATGCCTACATCCTATTCCATCTTGATTGCACATGGATGCCTCTAAAATGCCCTAGCAAGCACTTAATAATGAAAGAAAGCAGACACATCCAAACAACAGCGCCCATAATATCTGTCAAAGAAGCAATGCATATTTTCTCTAGCAATTAAGGACTACGCGCACAAACATCAACTAAGAAATAGTATACCTTTTTTTCTTTTTCTAGGATTTCCCTAATCGGTCGATATGCAGCTGTAACACACAGATTCTGCAACATAGCACACTCTAGTTAGAAAGACAGCATCTGCAAACAACAGAAGGACGCAGAAGAATGGTGACTTATCAAGCATAAATGAAATAGAAACGACACCTTAAGGTCACTTCCGGAATATCCATCGGTTAAACTTGCCACAGCATCCAGATCAACATCTGGAGCCAAGTCTTCTTTTGCAAGTATCACTTTTAGAATTTTCGCTCTATTTGGAGCATCTGGTAAATTGACCATCAGCCTGTTCATGAAATGATATGATAAGAACATTGAGATTGACTGTGGAAATTTTCCTACTTCATTGATAAGTAAAATTACTAGTCCTTTTACCTACGCGGCAGTCTCCTTATGACAGCCTCATCAAGGTCATATGGTCTGTTTGTTGCTGCAAGTACCAACACACGCTCAGTATCTTTTGTGCGTAAACCATCCCAATTCACCATGAATTCATTTTTCATTTTACGCATGGCCTCATGTTCTCCTGGATTTTCCCGTCGTCCAAGCATGCTATCAACCTTAGGTAGAACGCATCCAGAGAGAGAGAGAGAGAGATAATAAGAAAATAACATCAAATTAAATGGAAGAAGAACGACATGAGTAAGAGTTCTAGGAAGCGTACTTCATCAACAAAGACAACACTTGGAGCAATTTTACTAGCCAGGGAGAAGACAGCTTTTACATATTTCTCGCCCTCGCCAAACCACTACAGCATGGAAAAACAATAGTACGTTTTATACAAGCCAAGAAGCACCTTTGAGCACATAATCCATGCTCGATAGAACAGTCTAACAAACACCAATTGAAGCAAACCTTTGAAGTGATACTTGACATCGAAATATTAATAAAGTTTGCACCCGCTTCAGTCGCAACAGCTTTCGCGAGCATGGTTTTCCCTGTTCCAGGTGGTCCAAATAGAAGTATTCCCTTGCATGGCTGCAATGTAAGCAGTTGAAGAACATAATTCTTCAGTACGAAAACTTACGCAATCACATATGACAATACATGTGATATTAATGTCTGATACAAAGAAGAGTACCCACAGCAAAGCCAAATAAGAGAGCATTTATGTAAAGAAACCTTCTCTTCTACCCCCCACCAAAAAGAGAGTATTAAGTACAGGAAGCTTCTCTCACCCTACATACTTTTCTCTGTGCCAGTTTATGCGGCAGCCTTTCCTTTTAGTTTGTTCTAAAGAGAATCGCAGCTTTCTAAATTCGGAAACAATTTAACTTAGACTAACCATTTTACCCTTAATGACAATCTTTTATAACCACACACATGTTTAAAGTCACATGTTTCAAAAGTCTTTTAGCCACACAAATGTTATATGTTTAAGATCGCAAGAAGTCTTCATTTCTTTCTTAAACTCCTTGCCGAGTCAAATTATTCCACAATAAATTAAAACAGCGGGAGTAATAATTTTTATCAATTTGATTATCCATACCAAGGATCTCACAAAGATCAAGAGAACGGAAATATATTAAAATTATTGAAACAAGAAGGTGACAGGTAAATAAACAAGAAATTTCATTAAAAAATTCAAGAAGCAAAGCAAGGCAAAAGAAAATTTACAAGATTTTCTTTATGTTAATTTTACAGTCAGCTATAAAATTGATGCAGCCACACTTGATGCATATTCTAATTTGCACCTTAAAAGACTCATGTGAACTAGTACCATAGTACCGCGAAAACTCAGTTTACTAACCTCAAAATAAGAATTCACTAAAAGTAAAAGTAAGGTCAACTTTTTCTCCTTTTACATTTTGTCAGCACCCCAACAAATGGATGAAAAGAGTTGACAGAAACGATTCAGAATATCTGTGCTAACAGTTAAATCCTTGAACACAAGGTCAAACATTACTAAACAGCTAATACAGCTCCACAAGAAAAAAAACCATGTACACAAGCAAGTATAAAGATGAAAACCTTGGTTAGTTGACCCTTGCAGAAAAGTTCAGGTCTTTGTAAAGGAAGCATGACCAGCTCTTTTAATGTATCCTTGACATTTTCAAGTGCACCAATATCATCAAATGTTACTCCAATATCACTGGGGGGAATAACATCTGCTAGAAGTCTCTTCTCAAATTCATTCTCCGTCACAATATCCTGAGTCATACAAATTGTATGTCAAATATCTCCCACAGTCGAATTAAGATAGCATCTCAAATAAGTTTAGCAAGCCCCCAGTGCTTATTTCAAGGGGCAAAGGTCGAGGGACTTAGGTCATAGGTTCGACCCTGAGCCATGCAAACAAAGCCTGGTATTTAAGAAGGGTAGAGGGGCAGGCCCATTAACCCCGAGTTTTGAAGGCCGCGGTTGGTCCTAAGGGTTGCCTCAGACAAATTTCTCGTTCATCAAAAAAGAAAAAAATTGAAGTTTACCAAACCACCAGAAAGAAGGTGATCACCTTAAGTGACTTCTTCAAGCTTTTGCTTTCATTTTGCATAGCTTGTAGAATTTCCAACCCATACTGAATGCTGCTAGATTGAAAGAAGATTACCTAGAACTGTTCAATACCACGAATAATACAGTTAAGCGAACCAATATACTCTCAGCTGCTGGTACTTCTATTACCTCACAGGAGACAAAACAAGCCTAACGTCAGGATCTGCATCAAGGTTCTGCATCAAATGATGGCTCAAGGCCCATCCAACCACCTTCTCCGCACCTTCAAATCATCAAAAGAAAGAGAAAAGAAAAAATTAAATCTGTTATCTTTACACAGCAAAATCAAATCAAATGACAAAAATATGTTCTTTCCACTTCATGAAACAATGACAGGTATGGTATGACTTATCAGAATACAATGTGAAGTAGCCTGACAACCTCCTTCCACCACCACTCCCCTTACCCACCCAAAGAAACTGTAAATGGTATGAAAAGAAGTTGCTTACTTTCAACAGAAAAAGTCTGGTCTTTAATGCACAAAGTGTCAAGTCCGTCACAGTCCAATCCATTCCGATTAAGAACCTATCCCAAAAAAGGGAGAATAATCAACCAACAGTTTGAAAAAGTAAAAAATAATAATAATGAGTTTTTCATTAATCCCTTGACCTTGCATATCAGGTATTCAACTTGTTCACACAATTAAAAATAAAATAATAGAGCTCATTAATCTTAAATAATTTGCACTGCCTCAGAATGCTGGGAAATGTTACCCACTTTCTGGGGAAGAATAGAACTAAATGGTGCACTGTGTTCTGTTGCCAAATTAGAATGACAACTCAAAATTCTAGAAAGAGCAGAAGCTGAAAGTTCAAACGACCCAAAGGCACAGATGTTGTCTGATGAGAAGTGATTCGAAGGAAATTCCGTCACCCTCAGCAACAATGTTTTTCCTCTTTGCTTCTACTTCTCTACATTGCTTTTCCATATCATAAGAAGGTTGTAATGAATCAAAGAATGGCAATGATCTCCAATCCCCCCCCCCCCTTCTCCCCAACCCCAAACAAAAAGAAAAAGAGATTCATGTTGATAAAATGAGGAAGCCTGTCTAGCAGCAACGAAAGAGACATGAAAATAAGTTTGTTTTTGCTGGCTCGAACCAGGACAAGATACTTGTCTGGCAGGTGATGGGACAAATCTGACAGAACTTGCTACGGCAAGCTGGAGCTATCACTAAGCAAACCAGGAGGGTTTGAAAGTGACTACATCGATGACGAGTGACATCTACCATGGGACTTTTTAGTGTAAAGAGAAAATTCCTTGACAGTGGTTCGACCATCCTGTTTGTTTGTGCATTTTAACAACTATTTGGTGAACAACTAGTGAAATACCTCTGCACGCATTATCATCAAACTTAGATTTATGTTAAGCAGTACTTTCTCTTCAACTTTTCTAAATAATCAAAAGCAAAATTCATGCCGAGAAAAACGAACCACCAAAATTAAAGAAGCTGGTCTCTTCACCCGAATTCAAGAGAAGCCAACTGATTTAAATACTGAACAGTTCAAATATTAAGTATACATTTTCAGCAAGGATGATTAGCAGCAACATAATCAACAAACAGGTGAAAGACAGGTTACAAATTCTTACTGTTCGCAAGCTATTCAAATTTCCTTTCATTTTTAGGGTATCAGCATCTCGATCCAACTGTTGCTTCCAAGCAGATAAAAGCGCTTCATCCTGCAATAGCCATAACAGATCATCAGTTATACAAGACAGTAAAAGCATAAAAAATTCTAAAATTTTGAAAAACAGACCTGTGGCATGTGAATGGTCACTTTGTTGGGGAAAAGCTTCGTCAGAAGTTTAGTTGTCTTGGTCACTTCCTTCCCCCTGTCATGCAACTTCCCAAAACTATCCTGAGGTCATCAAATTTGGGTACTATAATATAAGCCCGTGGGTTAAAGTTCGAGGGAAAAAAAAATCCAAGTGGGAGTAACATTGGCACAAGGGACAGACTATGTCCAGAGAAAAGGGAACAACGGAAAGCGCCAGGCTTAGGGTTGCCAGATTCCAGTTTTTCAGATGTAACGACATAACAAAGTCGGTGAATAGAAAAAACCATCCACTTTAAATAAGAAGGAAAAGAAGTTCAAATCAAAGAGAATTGGAGGCTTGTTCATAAAGGAAATAAAGATGTGTCACAGGCACCCCCCCCCCCCCCCCCCCCCCCCCCCCCCCAAAGGAAGAGAAAAAAAAAGAATACAAGGAAACTGGAAAAGAATCGACACAAAAAAGCCATTGTTTTCAATTGGCATCATCATGTACAAAATACTTGCAGAAAGAAAAGTACACAACTAAAAAACAGCATACTATACCCCGGGAACTTATGGAAGAAAAGATTGAGAGAGTATATACCGGGAAAGCCAAATCGAGCAAGGCAGTTTGATTGCTGCCAAATTTGGTGAAGAGCAATCCCCCAGGATGCGACTACAAGAGATCAGAACGCGAAAAAAATGTTAACCGTATCCCAACTAATAAACAGTCAATGAAAAGATCAACAATTTTAAAAGAAAATTTAAAACCCCCACACACTATTTAGACAGGAGAAAGAAGCAAAGAATCCGATAACACCGCTATACATAATAAAATCGATGCCGTAAGAAACTTTTCAAAACTATTTTGTGTTACATCTGCACGTTTGATCACAAAGCATATGATAAAGAAGAAGTCGGGCACTCAACCCTATTTAATAAATCTTTGTATAGTTCCCATGCGGACCTCCACCAGTCATGCTATAACTTAATTTAGTAATTCAAACCACCTGCCTGCTTTCTTTTACGAAAAACTGCCCTTGTTGCAAGCATGATAGACAACTAATCTGTCTGTTTCTCTTTTTCAGGTTCGAGCCCTGCACCATGCAAACTAAGCCTGGTATTTGAGTGGAGAATGGTAGAGGGGTGGGCCCACTATCCCCGAGTTTAGAAGACTGTGGTTGGTCTAAGGGTTGGCCAAGACGGATTTCTCGGTCATCAAATAACAAAGATTCACCGCTCACTTTCCTTATCATGCCTCTCCCTCTATACACCTATGACTTCTTAATCAAGAAATTTAGTCCCTAATATATTCACACTAGAGCGCTCCTAGCACACAGCATGTGCATACCGAAAACAAAATAATTGTATACCGCTACATTTAACAACAACCTGGAAAGCAAAAGTACCTTTTCCTTACGGTTATCTGTATGAGCGTGAGATCCTATAACAATGATATTAGCAGGAAGCTTTTCAAGCCGACTTTTGAAAGTTGAATATGATTCTGAATTTCCTGCCATAGATTTCTCAGCATCTTTCATAAATAAAATGAAGGGGGAATTTCTGCTTTCGTTGAATACAACCTAATAAGCAGAAAAAAATTAACAGAGATAATTAGGACCTTAGAATAACCAGAAAAGTGACCACAAATTCAACATCGTTAGTTCTCAAGACTCAAAGTAATCATAAGGATCAAACCTCAAACAATGTGCTTATGAGTAACTTGTCCAGATCATCAACACCTGTGGCTTCCAAGCGCAAATCACTGGCTGAGAGAGAGAAAGAGATGATAAAAAGCAAAGATTAGATTCTGCATCACTGAATTTGACAAATTAAAGGAAAACGAAAGTATGACCATGCTCGAAATACCTTTGCAAAAGAATCCATGACCTTCATCACAAAGACCCCCAAGGTTAACCCCGTCTGATATAGGCTTATCAAACCTTACACCAATTTTTGATGATGGATTATCTTCAAAAGGCAACACAACCTTCCCTCGAGTCCCAAAAGCTGGGCCCCTAGTAATCCGGACCAAGATAGATAACTTTAAACAACAGTTTTAAAATGTACTGTAACTGAAGCAAAGGCACTCTTGCAGAATAAAATGTTCAAAAGCATGACTAGTTTACAATCAATAATATGAGGAGGTTATACACGATCCGAAATCTCGAAAACAAAAATCGACTAAAAACGATAATAGAGAAGTATTAGATAAATTTTAATCTTTAAAAGGATAAGGCCACAGATGAAAAGGGAGGAAGAACTGAAGAAGAGATTATATGCATCCATAATGGAAGTCCATATGAAATCAAATTATGGAGAACGCATCGAGATGTAAAACATAAAGTTGACAAATACAAAAGGCACCAAAACAATGATGCAAGTAAAAGCATGCAATACATGTGCACGCCAGGCCCAGAACAGAATTCGATCAAACAGCGCCTCAATCCAAAAGTTCCACAAAATGAAACAAAATTATAAAAGGTAACACATTTGAGAACGGCTCTGAATTCATGCAAGTTGCATGCTCAATATTAACGCACATTGTCAGAACAGAAGATCCGCCTTCAAGTTCACTACTAAGATAAATTGATAAAATGAACTTGCCACCTATCACTTTCATCTTACCGTTATATTTAAAGAATTTTAGATTTGAATCTCTGGTTCTTGCAAAAGCTATCAGGGTCATTTGGTTAAAAGAAATAAATCAAAGCTATTAAGAAATTAGGTTCCAAATAGGTTAGGGATTTGTAAACCCCCTCTTGGGATTATTTACTATATCTTATAAACATCCATATGGCAAGCACCAACAGGACTACGAGATGCTTTAAGAGAAAAATACCATCATAATTAATAACGAATTAGGCCTCCAAATAGGTCACAAGGGATTATTTCTTGTTGTACAGCAGGTCCAAAACACTCACACTTCAAATTCCTCCAAATTATTTATTTGGCTCGTTAAAGTTCCCGCAACTCATATGCTTTCCTAGTTTTTTTTGGAAAATTGGTCGTATAGTACGGAAATTTATGGAGAAAAGTGGAAGCAAACCACCTACTCCTCCAAATAAGGGATTATTTGTTGTTGTACAGCAGGTCCAAAACACTCGCACTTCAAATTCCTCCAAATTATTTATTTGACTCGTTAAAGTTCCTGCAACTCATATGCTTTCCTAGTTTTTTTGGAAAATTGGTAATATAGTACGAAAATTTATGCAGAAAAGTGGAAGCAAAACACCTCCCCGCCCCAAAACCCAAATGGTAAATAAAACAAATGTTAGCACATCAGCTTTCATTTAGAAAATCTAATTAAATGAGCAAAAAGATGCCAGTAAAGAAATAAATCTAGCCAATCATGTTGATTTGTGTTTTTGTTTGGCTAGGAAAGAAAAAGACTAACTGATATGAGTTGCTTGACTTCAAAAAGTGCTCTTAAAATTTTCAAACTCATTACCATGACCACCTTTGGCATTATTGACTAAACTATGTTTCTATTCCCAACTTCACTTCACTTGCAGACAGGCAAAAAATAAACAATTGAACTTTCTACTTGAGCCCCTGAATCATCCCCACAAATGGACCTAGTCAGAAAATTGATAAGCGTACTGTTCTCTCCTGTATTCCATTCCTAATATATCAACCTAAACAAGTTGTTCTACCTTACAATTTAATTGGATATTACAGCCAAAAAAATAGGCATACTCTAGCTCGATAAATCACAACAATGACATCTATCTTTTGACAACCATAACAGTTATACTGCTTGAGGCAAAAGCAGTGCATCATTTTCAAATGCATCCAAATTCAAAACAAAAAGGTTTCAGAAAAAGAGTTAACAGATACAATATCAAAAAAATTACAAAAATAATATCAGGTAGTGAATGACACAACTCACTTTGGGTAGAGAAAGAGTAAATGATAGAAGGTTTCAAGAAGTAAACGTTCTCTAGGACTTACCTGATGGAGGTTGAGTACACACCACCAGAAGCACCAATGAATCTCACTCTATCACCTAAGAAACACCAACATTGGTTACTAAGATAAAAGAGCAAAAGAAACCGTAGAATGCTTAGATACTCAAAAAAAATTAGATGAGTAACAACTGAAAAATATTAAAACCCAACGGCAGTACCTGTCCTAAACAAGGTATTCTTCGATGTTCCGGTTAAAGAGGTTACATTGCCACTCTCCATCTTTGGTTGTGCTTCCGAACCCAGAGGATCAGTCAGAGTGTTAGTATTAGCTGCTTGACCAGATGACGACCCGTTGCCGTTAGGCCAATCGGGTTCTCCAGGAATCTGCTTGGAGTTTGTGGACATCTTATGTGAACTGCATCCCTCTTTTAGTAATTCAGCCTCCTTCGCAGATAGACCCTGAATGATAAGATAGCAATCCATAAGTTGCATTATGTTATAACAGATTAATGGCAGTAAAAGGGGCAACAGTGTGACAAAAACCAAACATGAAAAATTTACTAGTTTGATGATTCTAAAAACTCCAGAAATAAAGCAAGAATTCCGACTGCTACAAAATAGGAAGACATCTGACATCCCCCACGCAAAAACACTTAGAGAAAAAAGAAGTCTTTTCACAATGTTGATGTTACTTCCATATCATCCCAATATGTCCATAACCGTTTTTAAGTTCAAAATCCGGCTAACTCCACTTTTAGTGACTACAAGATCCCGAAAGAGGTCCTCCATAAATACCAACAATGTTGTAACAAGAAAAATGGCAATCGACGCATTCATAAATAAAAGGTTGACCTGAACAAGGTAGGGATCAAAGTATTTCAGGAGCAGGGGAGATCAAAGACGACTACGAAAATCATGACAAGGTATCAAGCAATCCGCCTTAGAAAAAGATAACATGAACATTGTCTTACACCCAAAAAGGAATGGCTATCAAATATAAGCAATTTAGCTCCATAATACTGAGCAAGTGCCTTTGTCAGCATCTCCTGATATATCTCAGATCCTGATATACAAAAGCAGAAGTGGTTAATACGCGGACATTAAAATTTATTACCAAGAATCTACAAGAAAAACAATTAATAAGAAGTTTTTCAATACAAAATACTAAGGAAAGCGACTTACCTGCAGGACCTGAGAGCAGAATTCTTGGGTTGATAGTAGGTAGCTCAGATGTATATTTTACTTGTTCTTTATGCTTCAGGTGTATATATGAAGACGCAATCAGCACATTTTTTGTGTTCTCACTGCAAGTTCAGATATCAACGAATCTTCACCAACCATGTTGGAAATGAATTTTCCATTTTAAATAATTAACTACTATGGGACTGCTAACCAATTAAGAAAAAAAAATCAGGCACAGCTAGTCCTGGGGAACAACCAACAGAATATTATCACTACAATGCTCTCAGTGAGGAACAGAAAATCGAACGCATTCTTTTAGCAACTTGAGAAGTAGCTCATAACATTAGTAATGCACTTATTTCACCCAGGGCACCTGAAAGAAATCACATTTGTAAATGCTAGCACCGCCCAAAGGGCAGTCTTTAGCCCTGAAACAAATAACATTTTGGAGTGTGATCTTTCATTGCATTAAAAGATTGTAAGGTTCCTTTGAGAGCAGAAAAACTAAATTATTGAACGCAAATTTCCACGCAGAAAAAATGATGATAGAGCCCTCCCACCCCACCCCCTACACACACACTTGCAATCAAAAAACAAAGGAAACACTTGCTTGTAGCCTACTCTTGTTGGTAGGTTAAAATAAGTTATATTACCATTAAGATACCCATTTTGGCCTTAATATTATTTCAGTACTTCTAAATATTGAGTTTCAGTACTTGCAACTACTTGTTTGGTCATGAATAGTTGCAAATACTATGTTCAGTATTTAAACCTCATGGAAATATTATAATAGTGGTTTGAAGGTGTGTTTCAAGTGAAATACTGGTTACCACTAACAAATCATCAACTTTTCCCAAGTGAATTCATGTTCAGAAACTTCCACAGACCTTTCTCCCAGCTTAAGCAGAAACACATTTTTTTTTTCAACTTCAACATAAATATTGTCCAACGCCTACTTAACTGTATCCATTAACTCACCCTCCTAGTTGTTTTCTTTCTATGATAAACTCTTTTTTTCTAACGATAAACCTTTTACCTTCTAGATAGGCACAAACTCTCAAAAGAAATACATTAAGAACATTTTACAACTACATTTTTGCATTTGAAATTCCAGAAAAAAGCTAAATTCAGATTATTTTTTTTCTAGCAGTAATATTTTTTAAACAAAGAATACTCTTTGTCACTTAAACTAATGCACAAACATTTTGACATGGCAATTGCCCGAAGCAGGGGTAACAAAAAAAAAAATTGTGAGGGCTAAAGCGCAAACAAAGGCACTTCACAAACAAGTTATGATTGTGACTCTCGTAACAGATTGGCACATGTTGTAACTCGCTAACATCATTCAGAAATGCAACAGTCCCTAGGGCTTAAAGCAAAAACTGCTTCATTGAAGTGAAATCCACAATAAAAAAGCAAGTACAAGAGTGGCGGATTCGGGTAGGTAGCTAAAATATAGGCACTCTGACAGAGAAATCCATGGAATTAGGGGATACCCCAAAAAGGAAGAGAGTAGATATTGTATGCATTCAGGAAACTAAATGGACAGTGCAAAAGTCTAGAGAGATAGGTAAAACAGGGTTAAAAATTATGGTATAGAAGATAAAAATAGGAATGAAGAGGGTATTATTGTAGAACTAGGACTTACAGATAAGGTTGTAGAGGTAATACAAGTTGGGGATAGGATTATTGTAGTATGGCTAGTATACGGAAGGAAGATAATCAATGCTATTAGTGCCTATGCTCTGCAAATAGGATTAGAGGTAGAAGCTAAAGCTAGTTTTGGGAGGATATGGATTGTTTGGTTCAACGGATTCCGGGGGACCAACAAATCTTTAGGGGGATGGGGATAGGATTATTGTAGTATGGCTAGTATACGGAAGAGAATCAATGCTATTACTGCCTATGCTCCGCAAATAGGATTAGAGGTAGAAGCTCAAGCTAGTTTTGGGAGGATATAGATTGTTTGGTTCAAAGGATTCCGGGGGACCAACAAATCTTTAGGGGGATGAGGGGTCTAAATGGTTAAGATAGTGATGGTTTTGAACAAGCACATGGTGGTTATGGTTATGGTACTAGGAATGATGAAGGGAACTATTTTAGTTTTCGCTTTAGCATATGATTTAGTGGTAGCTAACACACATTTTAGAAAGAGAGATTCGCACCTAGTAACTTATAATAGTGGGGGTAACCATAGTCGATAGACTTTATCCTTACCAAAAAAGGGGATAGAAGTACATGCGAGGACCGCAAGGTCGTTCCAGGAGAAGCGATGACCACCCAACATAGGTTTAGTAGTCTTAGATGTAAAAGCTTAAGAGTAGAGTGGAAAGGAGATGACTTGCAAACTATCTGAGGATAAAATAAGAAAATCGTTTAAGATGGTTCGGCCATGTCCCGCGTCTAACTACGGATGCACCGGTCCATGGTGTGAAACTATAATGGGAAAAGGTGTTAAATGGGGACGGACTAGACCCAAAATCACATGGAAGGAAGTAGTCTCGAAAAACCTATAAATCCTTTGAATCAATGCAGACTTAGCTAAATATAAAGGCACAATGGAAGAGAAAGATCCTTATAAGCGATACCTACTAGTTGAAAATAGGTTTTAGACTTGCAAAGAACTACTAATATTATTCTTATTATTAACACCAGTGTTGTCAAAGGCTCATTTAAGGCGCGCTTAAGCCCTGAAGCTCAGAAGAGCTCAAGGAGGGCGCTTCGCGTCGCTTAAGTTGCGCTTCGGTGTAGGCAAGGCACTACAGCGTGCAACTCAATGCCCATGAGCTCTATCTTAAACTGGATAGTACTAAGCAACAAATATTATTAGCAAATAAGTGCATTAGTTGCTGAGGAAAACATTAGGAGTGAATTTGTTTTTTTTTTCCGCAATTACATATGTATTTTTATTTTTTTCCTTAGTTAATCTTTTTTTAATCAAGCCCGCACCTTATTTACGCTTTGCGCTTAAAGCCCTAATCAAACTGGAGCGCCTTTTAGAGCTTTTCACTTTTGGCAATACTGATTAATACTATTATCTATATATACTTATACTTATTTTTTAATTTGACTTATATTTTTTTTTTTGGTAATGATGAGGATACGAGTTGAACTTAAAGAAAGAAATGAGGATCCATATTGCCGACCCAAACTTGAGACTGAGGCGTAGTTGTTGTTGTTTTAAATTCTAGTGAGCCAGTAAATAAGACAATCAAGCAGCAAGCACAAAGCTCTGAAGTGTACATTACAGCAAATAAAAACATTCTGACTTTCATATAAGCTTCTTTGAACTATGTAAGTTCAGTGACGCTTCTTGCAAATAGTGAAACATCAGTTACCTGACATATTCTTTCAATCTTTTAACTTAAGAATTGTCTCTCTTTAATGTAAGTTAGAATTTTCGCCTTAAAGTAGGAAGTGAAGAGTGCATACTTTGTTGGTTTTGCATTTTATGTAAGAGTCTTTCTGTACTATCAAATTCCTTCCAGTAACTACAAAAGCGTTTTAGTGAAAGTTGCTCCCACACAGCCCAATTACTAAACCACCACCTGCTAGTTACTCCATTTGTGGATATCACTTGAAGCCTAAAACAGATGTCCTACTCCCTCTGAATTTAACAAGTATCAACAACGCCATATTTGACTTCAGTACAAGCATAAACTTGCTTAGGTTGACATTTTTCACATTTCACGTGGTGAGCGAATAACCAAAAGTGCCAAGAGTAACAAACAGAAAGCCACAAGTATAAAGGACTATAAGAAGTACAGGATGTAATAGGATAATGCACAGTGGTCTTGGGGCATACCTTAAGTAATATGGAAAGCTATCAAATGAAACTTCTAGCTGTTGTCCATCAACTATTGCAGCATGAATCTCTTCTTTAAATACTGCACATCTTAGAGACACCCCTGTTGCGGAAGCTGGCATTGCATCTCTGGTCCAGTTTCTTTCCTCCAGTATCTATCCATGCATAATTCTAATTAGTTTATCTCACATATAAGTGAGCTCATACCCATGACAAAATACAAAAAAGAAATAAATTAGTTCGACACTTTACATTGCCTGCCTCTCTGCCAGAGTTCAGGTCTCCATCAAGAGGGAGGATCTTGTTAGTCAACCCAATATCAGCAGCACTGCTGCTGCTAACATTTGCAGCAGAGTCGACTTCGAGGCCATCAAGCTCATCTTCATGAATAACAGGGGAAGAAGGCAGCTCATTCCCACTAACCTGAGACGTAGGTTTCAAGCGCGACAGATCTTGCCGCAGGCTTGAAAGCGATGCCAAAATGGAAGCACCAGCTACAGCTGAAGCATCTCCTGCTCTCTTTTCAACGCGCAGCAATTTACCTGCACTGGTCCTAACATCTGAAGGAGGCGACTTAAATCCAAGCTCATATGGAAGCTGCTGAAATATCTATACATGCAAATGTTAAGGATATTCCTACAAATCATGCAGCCAAAGAAAAAAAAGAACAAAACTTGACAAAACCCCAAAAAAATCAGAAAAATGACAAGAGACACAGGAGGAAACACGAAAGTAACTCTAAGGATACATAAGCATGATTTCCCACAAGACCAAAAGCAAGCCCATCACCCGAATTGAGAATGCAACTAGTATTCTTCTTTATTGTTTTTCCATTAACTTGCACAGATCCTTTGCCCCTGCTCTCGAGCACAGCAACCCAATTTCCTTCATGCTGATCATTTTCACAAACAATGAGTACTCATACTGCACATACACAATGTGAAGTTCATCTCCGAAAAAGAATATAAAATAAACACCAAAGTGAGCACATATATATTTGTTCCAAGAGTGAGTTTTCATATGCAGCGATTCAAAGCCAGGTACGGAAAAATTTCCAGAAACACCCAAAGATCATTTACTCCAAATAACTTGAAAAGGTTCAGCCAATATATAAACAGAGCTATGAATTGTTTATAACTTTTAAACAAAATTTCAGAACGTGGACATTTATCAACATGGGCAGTAGCTGTTACAGTCTAGCATTAGTGATCCGGAAAAAATGGCAGGGCCACACCAAGTTAGATTGTGCTACAGATTTGTTGTAATTGCAATCTTGGACAGAAACAGTCCATGAGCTGACCAAAAAAGGGCAGAAATCCAAATCACCAAAAGCTTCTTTTTATTCTTTATTTCTTCTTTTTCACAAATTCTTTGTATTAATACTGTCACCGGCACAGAGAAATGTCTTAAACCCATGGTCAAATAGCAACAAAATTTGGGAATAGATCGGGGCAAAAACCAGAAATTTAAGCAATACCTGTGTAAGCCTTAATGAACATAAGGTTGCACTAACTGTTTGGTGCTTGATATGCAAATGAGCGTTTTTGCTAGAACCAACCAAGAAATTCGTAGCCGAAACATGTATAGTTGGGTTCTGCAGTACATACAAGGAAACCAAATAAATATACTATCTTGAATTGCAAAACATTAGCTCCAAACAAATGGGAGTTACGACAGTCAAATTACATTCAAAAGAGAATCTTGATGCAAGAAAGTCAACCTGAGGATACTCTGACATTAGCCAACACCAAGGTGACGTCATTTCAGAACCTTGATTCTGCTTCCTCAAACTCATGGAACTCCTGGACTTATCAACTATAGCAGGTGTTGCCCCTAAAAACCCAGAAAATGAGAAACCAACTAACCTTACATACTCTTTGGATATGATCAAGATTCAAAGTAAACAAGTAGTGGTAAAAAAAACAGTAAATTTAGCAATAAAAAAGTAACAGCGAGTTGCCTTCTGTCATAGGTGCGACAACGGATACGGCAGGTGTATCATCAATCTTGGCGGCGGTCTCACCGTCGCCGGAAGTAGCCTGAGGAGTAACGGCGTCGAATTCCGGCGGGTCAGTAGAGGCTAACTCCTTGGGATTCTCCGTCGGTGGTGGAAGAGACGACTTCGGTTTCTCCGACGACTCCGCATTATTATTATTATCTACCTAAAATCACCCAATCCAAATAAAAACAAAAATGAAAAATCAATAAAATTTGACTCACCGAACATAAATAAATAAAAGATAACGGCAGAGCCAATTGAAGTGAGCTGAAATTACCTTTAGGCGTTTGGAGGAAGAATCGTCGGAGGACGATGACGACCGTTTAACAGTGGACGGCAGAGATCCACTTCGTCTCGTCGCAACCATTTTTCCCTTGAGACCAAAAAAACTATGCAGAGAGAGAAAGAGAAAGAGAAAGAGAAAGAGTAGTTTGGGTTTTCTTTATTTCTTGGTGTTTTCTTTTGGTTTCTATATTACTATATTATATTATTAGATGGGGGTAGCAGCGGGTTGGTGCAGGGAGATGAATCCAAAATTAATTCGGATAGGAGTATTCCACCTTCACACTTTTCACTTTTTTTGTTTTTAATTTTGATGTTAATCACTGAGCATTTAAGGAGTCAAATCAAGTTGGATTCCGGTAATAGGATTAAAAACTCAAGTTTGATATCATTAACTTATATTTTATATTCAATTGCACTCTCTTTATTATTACTAAAATTTTATATATACATTATCATGAGATCATCCAAAACTTCACTTCTAGAATTGCACCTAATTTGTAATTGTATTCCATTGCAGTATTATGAAATTATAATAATATTCGTATATTTAACATATTTTATAAAGTTATTTGTCTTAGATTAATAATTCTGCAATTATGTATTCTTGTATTTTAAATGCATTGCCATTCATATATTAGATTTATTTAAATTACGTATGTAATATAACATTAATACTCATTAACAAAAGAACAATTGACCATAAATTCTATAACTTTTTGAGTAGAACATGCAACTAATAACATAATTAAGTGACATATGATCACTTCATTTGTAATGAAAGATCTCTAGAGTGTTGCAGTTGCAATTTATAGATGCAAGGACCACACAGGAATCTTAGACTCCTTTATTTAAACTTGAAAGTAAACGAAAGAATAATCTAATGCTGAATAAATTCAAAGTTCTTATGAACAACAACAAATATATTAGTTACAATTCCACCCCCAACTAAATACGTTTGACTCATTTACTTGTTGAGCAATGAGCGTGTGAAGACAAAGTCTAAGTTGTTGTTGTAACATTCCAGCTAGGATCCAGCTCATCCTAAGTTAGTTAAGATTTTAGAGGTGTTTGTGTAATAGTTAGATAGTTGGTTAGTTAGTTAGTTAGTTACAACTATATATACATCGTACATGTAGCAGCTAAAAATATATTTTATTTCCTTATTCCAGAAGTACAGAGCATTTATGCATCTTCTCTGCTTTGATCCTCATCTCTTTTGTTTTCTCTCTAGCTGCAAACTCAATTTCCATGGAAATTATCCACTTAATCTCCATGGAAGTTATCATGGTATCAGAGCCCGTGACATTGATAGTTGGCACTTGATAACTCAGTTGTCTTCATTTGTTTCTCTGGTTCACTCAATTAAGTAGGTGATTTCTCGTGAGGGAACTCGACTTGAAGTTAGGGCTTGGTTTATTTGTTGTTGTTTTCTCACTATCCAGCTAGAGATGACAACTGAAGATGTAATCCATGTCACTACTCCTGCTAATGCTGTTGGAACTTCAAATTCAATGAATGCTACAACTGGAGGAAGTGTCTTCCCCACAATCGATCACAATCACCCTTTGTACCTGCAGCCAATTGACACTCCGTGTAGTTCGCTGATCTCTCTTAAGTTAATTGGATCTGAAACTTATTAATTGTGGAGTCGTGTTATGCGATTTGGAGTATTGGACTGCTAGGGAAAAGCAAGCTAGGGTTTGTAGATGTTCGATATCCTAAGTCAATAGAGTTGCACTAGAATTACATGACCTGCGGGGAAAAGTGAATGTTGTTGTCTTTTCATGGATTATGAATGTCGTTGGACCTGGTTTACTGAGTAGTGTGTTGTATGCATCGAGTGCACGTAAGGTCTGGGAGGATTTGAGAGAGAGATCTGATAAGGTAAATGGCTCGGGGTGCAGTTTCTTCATAAGGAAATCCACTCACTGAGTCAAGGCACTATGATAGTGGCTGATTATTTCTCTAAACTCGTAGACTTATGGGATAAGTTTGATGCAATTATGCCATGTCCATGGTGTCCACGTCCAGAATCTAAGAGGTATTTAGAGCACTTTGAATATCAAAGGCCCGTTCAGTTCTTGACTAGATTGAATGAAACATACAATAAGGCCAAAATCAGATCATGATGATGCACCCAACTCCTTCCTTGAACAAGGAATACTCCTTGATTATTGATCAAGAGAGCGAGCATTGCCAATCTTACTCTTTTATTCAAACCTCCGAGCATTTAGAAGGAGTTGCTTTGTATAGTAACAAGGGAGCAGGTTACACTTTGAATATCAAAGGCTCCTTCAGTTCTTGACTAGATTTAATGAAACATACAATCAGGCCAAAATCAGATCATGATGATGCATCCAACTCTTTCCTTGAACAAGGAATACTCCTTGATTATTGATCAAGAGAGCCAAAGGAGCATTTCCAATCTTACTCTTTTATTCAAACCTTCGAGCATTTAGAAGGAGCGACTTTGTATAATAACAAGGGAGCAGGCTACACTATAGGTAATATCTAGCATAAAAAGAATCAACTACAATGTGAGTACTATCACTACAAAGACCATGCAAAGGAAAATTGATACAAACTGATTGGTTATCCATCAGAATTAAGTCAAAAAGGAAGAGGGGAGCTAATTGAGGTACTTATGCAAACTATACTTGTAATTTTGATGCTAACTCAACAACAGAAAACTATGTGAGCAACATGCTCCACCGACTCCACTCCAGTCACAGCGAGAAGGAAGGAATGGTCCCACACCAGCTGGTATTCCTATGACACAATCATCAGCTCCATTCTTTATACAGAGACAGTATGAGCAGATCATCCAACTTCTAAGCAAGGATGTAATGAAGGTCCATCTGAGAAAATTGCAGCAACTGCAGCAGGTACTATGAAAGCTCTATTCACTTTTTGTGTTAATAAAGAGTGGATAGTAGACACAGGAGCAACGAATCATATGGCATCTACTTTAGAAATGTTGAAAAGTTTTAAGCAAATACTTGTGTCTGGCCGGAGTAAAGTTCATCTACCAACAGGTGATGTAGCTTATGTATCTCATACAAGAAAAACTTATATGTTTGAGGGTCAGGACATATCTAATGTACTTTATATCCCAGACTTTAAATACAACCTACTGCTTGTGTCTAATCTTTCAAAGGAATTGCAGTGTTCAGTCATGTTCTTTCCTGACTTTTGTATATTCCAGGATCTTTGGAGTGGTCAGGTAAAAACGATTGGTAAGGAGGACCATGGACTATATATGCTGAAGAAGAATTTCACACAGTAGGGTTCAACATTGACAGAGAATAAAAGTGCAGGAAATAAAAGTGTTTGTACTGCTAGTTACTCTTCTCCCACTAGTTTATTCTAGCATTTGAATTTTTAGGACATGCACCTCTTGATGTAATAAAAAGACAGGTGCTTAGACATTTAAAAGAGGGTGAGAATCATGATAATAGGCTGAATTCACATAGTTTAACATATATTTATACTCTAACTTAATGAGGTTTCACGGTCTTAAGTGAGTTAAATAATGATAAATTGGCTCTAATGGTGATTTTTGTGTTTCACCTGAGTACAATAAGCTATTGAGGACTTATGATGGTGATCCGGACGAATTTGAAGAATAACAGACCATGGGGTAACTCCGAAGTGATTTGAAGGCTGGAAATTTGTCAAGACAGTGCTAAACCCCATTAACGCGGGCTGTAGCGCGAGACTAGCACGCCCGCGCTAGTCCTGACGGAAAAAATACGTTGAAAAGGGTAATTTTGGGAGTTTGGGGCCAATCCACTTAACCTATAAAAGGTTCAATTCGCCAAAAGGAGCAGATTATCTAGGTTTAAAGTTTAGAATAAAAAAAAACAAGGCCAAGAGGCAAGGAGAGCAATTGGGCATCAATCCATATCTCCTTCTCTTGCAAATTTTATCATTATCATGAATTATTTTGTAGTTTTCCTTATTGTTATGAGTAGCTAATTGTTTTAATCTAAGATTTTGGTGGAACCCGTTGGGGGATGGCTTTATTGTGATATTAATATAGTTTTGGTTGATTGTTAATCTCTATTTGTTCAACTATGTTCTTGTTGTAGTTGATTGAAGAGCCCTCAATTAGCTGTGCCTATTTATTATGTATCTACTT
>MDKI01085630.1:0-10644 GCA_005239505.1 Nicotiana paniculata | reverse complement strand
AAACAAGATTCAAGTGTTGGAAATAAATACTACACACTTAAATATACAATACAAAGCAAGGAAGTGAAAAAACAAACATAAATGGGTAAGAAAACCTTAACCACAAGAGTGAAATCTTCAAATCCCAAGTGTGTGTGCAAACTCTAGCTTCAAGAATTGTTCTTCTCTACTCAAAATTATATTTACAATGCCGAAGATATCCCAAAAATCTTCTAGGTCGACTATATGAGAGTTGGGAATGAAAACATGTGTTTTTACATTTTTTCCCAGTGCTGATGCCCGCAGGAGAGGAAATCCACTCGCAGGTGCGAATCTGGGTGTCTTGATCAATTTCCGCAGATGCGGACAAATGGTCGCACCTGCGGTTCCGCAGGTGCGATTTTTTACAATTTTGCCTTCCTTCGCAGGTGCGAGGTCACACCGGAGACCCAGAATCCGCAGGTGCGGAATCACTGGTAGTTCTGTGTATATATCACCATGTTTTGCTCGACTTCACTCCAATTCAACACCAACCACTTCATGGCATCATTTCCCTGAAATTCGAGCAATTACACACTATAAACGACCTCAAGTTATCATTGAAGGATGCAAAATCTAACGAAAAGAGGCTAAAATTAGTGGTAAAATCACCACTCATCAGACAGAATTGGTCATCATTTTCCTTACCAGACAACTCTTTCAATATTCCCGGTAAAGAGGGGCAGTTGTTGATACCCAATTTTGCCCTCACATTTTATAAATACCACGCATAGTTTCGAAATATCACTTTTTGTATAATTACCTAATTTATAGGGTCATATAAGTATTTTCTATAATTTCCCATAATTTTTAAAACTTTAAAATTAATTTTGTTGAATTTAAAGTTATCTAAATATGCATCAATTATCCCTTTAAATTATTTTATGATGATTTAATGATAAAAATCTATTATTTGAATCCACATATATGTTTTACAATATTTTACTTCATTTTATATAATTAAATTTGCACTTTTTATGCCAAATACGTAATTTTGCAATAATAACTTATATTTTACAATAAATTGCATTTGTCATTTATTTAAGGTCAAAATAATATTTTTACATTTTTATAATCTTCAATTATTGTTCTAAAGTATTATATTGCATAAATAGTATTTTTTTATTTTTTTATTTAACTATTTTATTAAATTATTTCCCCTTAAATTCTTGCTTTAAAATCTGGCCCAACCTTATTTTCGGTCCAATTAAAGTTCAAACAAGTGAGCACAGCCCCAAGCTGCCCTTACCCAAACCAAATGACCCCTTTTTGTTTAAAACCGATCGGGACCCGTTTACTCGACTCGGCCCACTTCCCTTTAATCACGGCCGTTGATCTCAGATGATCAACGACCCATAATAAACCCCCACTTCTCTTTATATCCCTATACCCCATTTTCCCATATTCGCCACCTTCGAACACTCCCCTTCATCTCTCAAACCTAAACCTAGCGACTGAAATTGACTCACCCTTTTCTCTGCATTTTTCCTTCGAAACTGAGATTTTCTTGCCTTTTCTGAACGCTTACCATTCTGATATGGTAATACTGAGCATTGTTCCTTATATAGAAGGTATAGGTCGTGTAAATCGGGTCCAAATGGGCTCGATCTTGAAGATATTGTAGGATTCTGACTAGGTACACCAAATGACACGGAGTATCTCTCTGATTTGCGTATATTTCCATCGAATCCGGATTAATTAGGGCTTGCCTTACTCATTTCCCTAATTCTAATTTCAAATTATTTTGCATGTGGCCTTTTTTCTTTATTCTGTATGATTGATTTTATTTTCCTTATTATGTTTGATTTCCTTTCCTTAATCCGTGTGATTGGTCTTCTCTCCTTGTTCGTTCTTTCATGTTTCTACTGCTATATAATCCCCTCCCCAGTTTCCCCTTTGAGCACTCTAATCGCTAAAAAACTACTATTGTCTTTCTTTTAACCTTATTCTTTTAACCTTCCTCTAGTGCACCGACTGAAAGCCAATGCCACTGTATTCTTTTAACCTTCCTCTAGTGCAAGGACTGCTCGGGGTCTGTTTCGAGGCTCTTGTGATCTCTGAAGCACTGGAGGTTTGGGTTTTTTCATCATTCTTCTGCAATTTCTTCTATTCTTGAGATTCTGAGTTTCTCGTTCATTATTCCTTTGTTTGCAACTGGTTAGTGCCATGTACCCTCGTAATTCTACTCTTTTCTGTTTGTGATTATGTTATGTGCTTTAGAGCTGTCTGGATTTCTCTGAGTTAATTTCAATATTATGACATTTCATATGCGATTCTGCTTATTTAGCATTACTCTATAGTTCCATTAGCTCCAGCTATGTGCAAGTCTTGATGTTAACTCATATGTGTATAGTTAAGTTGATTCGTGATCTCTGTCTGATTAGTAATTGAAACCTAATTGATGGTTTTTGAACTTTGTTTAATTTCTCGCACTGAAACCCCTTTGTGAGACTATATTCTTACTTGAAATTGCTTTCTTCATCTTGAATCCCTTATGCCTAATTTTTGTTATTTCTCTGCAAGTCATGCCTAAATGCTTAGCCTAATATGCTAACCTTAATTGTGTCCACCCTAAATGACCATTGTGTTTACCTGTTGCTTATTCTGAGTTCCGCTTCTTACCTTGTTCTGTACAATCATGATAACCAACTCATGTGTTCCAGTTCTTTAATTGTGACCAACTCCTAATTGTGGTAACACCAAATTGTGATCTTATTGTGTGTTCCATGCTTGGTTCAATCGCGCGTTGCTTGATATTTCTTATAGCCTATAAGATGAAATGCAACATCTAGCCTTTATGTGACAAACTTGTCTTTGCCTATGAATTCTGACACTCTCAAGTGTCACCTAGCCTTTATATTCATCATGAAGTCTTTATCCTTTGGAATCTTTGTGTTATACTCGGCATCCTAGGCTGCCTGTTGACTGTCGTAGACCACGCCTACTTGTTTGTTTATTATGTCTAATTGCCATTCTCTGACTATGACTTTATTAGACCTTCATGCCTTAGACTCCCATTTTTGAATCTCTTTTAGGCTAACTTTGGATTATGCTTCACTATAAACTCACTATTCTGAAAAACTAAGTGTGTATATGTTCTTACCATGTCAGCCTAAGTGATATTCCTCTCCAACTCTGCTAATATTGTGCATGTTATACTCTTTTACTTGTTATGAAATTATGTTGTTAGTTTTTTATGTCATTTGGAGACTAAGTTCTACTGGTTCTCCTAGTTTCATGTTTAATCCCTTGTTTGATCAATCATGTCACCCTATCTCCTAAAAGTGCAAGTGCCAATATGCTCTCATGTGAATCATGCTGACGGTCATGTAATCTTGTCCCTATGAGATATTACCTCAAGGTTGTTCGATTAATTTATATGTGTGGTTCGTTAGCTCATATGGCTAAGTGGTTTGTCTGTAATCACTGGATGTGGCATGAATTCATGTGTAGCCTTGGGCTATGCAAATCACATACTTATCTGTTTGAGATGCATTTGGATCTAAGTCTGTTGTTCAAGTGGGAATGAACTTGCTTAAGGCCCAGGCATTGTTGGGCTATTTTCATTTGGGCCTGCCCTTGGGCCAGCAGTTGTTCTGTGTGTAATATTTATACTCATATTCAATATTTTGTGCTATAATAATTTGTGAACTAGACGGGTGGGGAATTCAGTGAAATTGGGGAATCAGGTACATTCTAATGCTTGCATAAAGGGTAGAAAACATGCTTATAGGGTCTATGTGGTCTATTTTCTATTTTGTTCAACATGCCATATATGCTATTTAGTTTCATGTGTTGTACACTAATAGAAAGCATGCCTACAGGAATCACGCGCACATTTCACTTCATTTGTCAGATATGCTACATTTGTTTCCATGTCTACTGTCCAACACTCTTAGATAACACGTCTGTATGATGCAACAATGCAATACCTTTACTTACCTAAATTCCATGACTATAGGGTCGTAACTATTTAATCAACTACTTCATGTTGCTTCCTCATTTAGATAGCATGCCTATAAGGATAAAGTGTCATAACATCAAGTATAATTGTTAGAAATCCTGCCTATAGGGTGTTTATTGACGCAACTAGTCCTGTGTTCTCAAATGACCTCATTGCCTAATTATGTGACTATTAGAGATAATGTTTACGGACTATCACCTGCCTAAGATGCATGTCTATAAAACCAGCATTAGCAATTCAAAATTATGAGATTTTTTTCACTACCTTATTATGCAAATAATTAGAAATCATGCCTATAAGACTCGTAATGGTCTAAACTGCCCATACACTTGTCCAGAAACGACAACACTACCTGTATAATACTGGAATCATATAGAGATCATTCCTATAGGACTTAAGGACTCTAAGTCTTAATTTTGAAATGTTCTATTGCCTAATACCAAAAATAAGTTTGTGTGCTTTCTTGTTTATGTGTGGAGGTTATTTGAGCCTTTTATTGCAAATTATGCAGTTCTATCTGTTTTGATTGTCACCTAGTTTTATCATCTTGAGCACCTGAGTTGAGTCTAGAACTACGAAATACTAGACAAGGCCTCCTGGACCATAGGCATGGGACGGGTAATGCATGCATCGGGTATGACTTAGAAATGAATTAGAACACCTTTAAGAAAACAACTTCAACATAGTAATCGGGTAGCAGGAGATGATAGTTTGTGCCTGCTGAATAATATGAGCAACCCCTACCTAAAAGGAGTTACAAAGTATTATTTATGTTGCACGAGTTGATCCGTTAGGCTAAAAAACTTAGGACCCCCCCCTTTTTTTGTTTAGTACATGTTATTCATACTTAAAATAGATCAACATAGTATGTACCTACGTAGCTATTAAGACTTGTATTGACTCTCATATGTTTTAGCAAGACTCTACGACTTTTGAACTTCCTTTCTTTTTTTTTTTATCACCTAGATTAACTATATAATCCACGTAGTTTAAAGTCTGGCCAGGAACCATAGTTACTGACCTAGAAGAGTGCCTAACACCTTCTCTTTGAGGTAACTTAAGCCCTTACCAGATCTTCGGTGGCGTTGACTAGTCAAACAGAATTGTTTGCAAATAGGTGTCCTAAATCACCTCAAAATCATTAGGTGGCGACACTTCTCTCTTAATACCATTTAAAAGAGTTGTCACATGTCGAAGTCCACTTTCGCGAGAAAACGGGGCGCGACATATGTCATTTTGCCTTTTTAGTGTGAACAATGTTTGAATGTAAGGATCTTTTTCTTCATCTATAAATCTCTCCAAAACCTTGATTTCCATGTCTCAATCCAAACATAATGTAGAAAAATATTTAGAATAAGGATGAACACGCTCCAACTCCAAAACTGCATTATTTTTGACATCCTGAATAATATATACCCCCTCAACCTCGGCATCATAAACAAGAACATGGTCTAATAATTGGTATTCTTGTTTTAACTCCTCAATTTGGTCTAGAAGATCTTTTTCAGCTTTACACAACTGATCACTAAATTATTGGGTGTCAGACGCAACAACCTTTGCACGCAATTTAGCCTCCTAGTCGTGAATAGAACTACCAAATTTGTCGATCTCTTGTCTCAATTCAACTCTTTCTTCTATAAAGTGTTGCATCTCATTTGTAATTTTCTCATGGAAACCTCCATATTCCTCTAATATTTTCCTGTGCATATCAATAATGTGAACATCATATTCCACATCATCCAATTCGTTACTCCTTTCAAACTCACAAGAATTATTAGATTCAACATACGAAGAGATTGGAGTAGGATAAAAAAACTTAGGACAATTATTCTAATTTTCACCACAAATATACAGGATTGAGATGGTACACACAACTCGGTCCTAAAAATATTTTTATACTGTTGCCACAAGTGGGATCCTTTACAATAAGGATAAAGATCACTAAACAAGAATACTTACCATTCCACCACTTTTCGTTTAAAGATGCCATGTAAAAAAATGTAATACTAACTACAATAAACCAAAAACTAAAACTTTTATAGATAAAAAGTACAAATATAATCTAGTAAAATAGTTAATTTCTAAGTCCCTGGCAATGGAGCCAAAAATTTACTGCTCCCAATCGCACACTCAAGTATACGTGGTCATACAAGTAATATAGGATTGTAAGTCCAGATATCGTACCCACGTGGACTGTAACGACCCGACCGGTCGTTTTGCATTGTCAGACCCTGTTCCCCTAAATGAAACTTCCCATAGCGGCTTATTGTGATTTATGACTTGCGGGGACTGGTGGTTCGGGATTCGGAAATGTTTAGAGTGCTATAGGAACACTTGGTTCCTTAAGGTTGGCCTTTAAGGCCAAGTTTGACTTCGGTCAACATTTAGGGTAAACAACACCGGAATCAAGTTTCAACGGTTCCGGTAGCTTTGTATGATGATTTTGGACTTGGGCGTATGTTCGGAATGAGTTTTGGATGACGCGGGAGTAGCCCAATATTGAAATAAGAGTTCGTAAAGTTCCTATTGTGGTTTGGGACGTGTTTTTGAGTTATCGAGGTGCGAATGGAATTCTGAGGCTGGGAATAGTTCGGTTATGTCATTTATGACTTGCCTGCAAATTTTGGTGTCATTCCGAGTAGTATAGGTCGGTTCAGCGCGTTGTTAGCGAAGTCAAGAAAACTTAAAGTTCCTAAGTTTGGTTCTAGGGGTTTTGAGGTGTGATTTTGAGTTTTAGCATTGTTTTGGGTGTTCTGAAGGCTCAAGTGAGTCTGTATTATGATTTGAGACTTGTTGGTATATTTGGACGGGGGCTCCGGTGGGCCCAGGTGCCTCCCGGAAACCATACGAGGCTAAGAACCTGCTGAAATAGCTGCTGGTGCACCTGTTCTAGTGTGACCGCAGGTGCGGTTGCCCAGTCGCAGGTGCAGGACCACTCCTGCGGTCCCAGTCTCGCAGGTGCGACCCCCAGCGGGCAGCCCATTTCTCACAGGTGCGGACAAAGATCCGCAGGAGCGGAGCTGCGGGTGCGGTCTCCTCTCCGCAGGTGCGGGCCCTGGCTTCCTCGTCCATTTCCGCAGGTGCGAGCCTTTGCTCGCATGTGCGAGACCGCAAGTGCGGTCCTTGAGCCGTAGGTGCGGAACCACAGTCAGGCAGTGTGTTTGTTTAAAATACGGGATTCTTCATTGTTTCTTCATTTCTTCCTCCATTAGAATACTTTGAGACCTTGGGAAAAGGGCTCCATGACCCAACCACCGAAGGGTAAGTAAATTCTATCCTAAAGTTAGTTAGTGCATGCATTCTTAGTAGAATTTAACTACTTAATTAGTGAAAATTTAGGAATTTGGGTAGTAACCCGGGGCCTTCGAGAATTTCGAAAATTACCCGTGAATTGGTTATGAAATCATAAAAAATTCGTATATTAATGATCCTTAGGCTATGGGTGAGTGTTTCCTTCGAGAATTTTTGGAATCCGAGCATGCGGGCCCGGGGTTAGAGTTTAGGATTTCTTCAAGAATGATGAATTTGACTAAGTAGTAGGGGAATTCCATGGTTTGAGTATAAATTGATATATTTGTATAACATTTGGCTAGTTTCGAGTCCATGAGTGTCGAGTTTGGAGTTTCGGGCGCGTTCTTGACCAGGAGAGTAGGTTCGACACGAGGTGAGTCTCCTTTGTAGACTTGTAAGAGGGAACTGTCCCCCTAGGTGCTTTAAATGACTATGTGCTAATGTTTGTGGGGGCTACGTACACGCAAAGTGATGAGAGTCCGTACATAGCGACTATTATTGTTATGTCCGGGTAGTTAGGCCTACACCATGCCTTATGTTTTCCTTGAAATGAACTATATGCTTAGTGAATTAATGTTACGTGCGGCTTGTTTCCCTGAGATCATGGAATTTAAGTAATTTTAAGGAATTGTTCCCGAAAAGTAATTTATAAAGAATAAATGTGTGGATTGTGTGTGCATGTGACTGCTTCGCAATTTACATTCCGCGACACTCTCATGGGAGTAGGCCGTACGCCACGGCGAGATTGAAAGATATATATTATGGTTCGGGCCGTTCAACCCTCGGCAGTGCACATATATGATCATTATGATGGCTCAGGCCGGTTGCCCTTATCCTGTATGCGCATGTTAAATTGTTAATGATTCTTTTTATGGATTTTGAGTTGTCAAATATATTTTTAAAGGAAAGAAAAGAATAATGAAGTAGAAATTGTATATTTACTTCCAGTATTTATTTTAATTACTGTTATTTTTAATGTTACTGCTTTTATCACCCTTTTATGTCTGTTACTGATATTATATCTCATTAATCATTTTGTTGGACCTTAGTGAGTGTCAAGTCGACCTCTCGTCACTACTTCTTCAAGGTTAGGCGGGATACTCACTAGGTACATATTTGTTTATGTACTGATACTACAGTTTTGTACTTAATTGTACATGTTCTGAGGCTGGTACATCTGGTTATCAGACCGGAACTCGATTTGATCATAGTTGGATCGGACTTCACGGTGAGCTGCTTCTCCTGACGATCCTCGGCTGTACCATGGAGTTTATTTTGCTTATTTCTCGTCTATTTCTTTCAGACAGTGGGATTGTACATTTTATTTTTGTATATTCTGTTAGTATACCCGTAGGACTTGTGACACTAGTTCCTGGGACACATGTAGTGGTTATTTTGGTTTGCGGGTCTGTATATATATATTGGCTCACACCTCTTTACGACTGCTTTTGGTAAATGGCTTACTATCTTTTAAATTAATGTCTAGAACTTTAAAACTTGGCATGTGTGGGAATGTTCACTCAAATATGGGAAAAATCCTTAGTAATCTGAGTGTGGGCTTGCCTAACCCTGGTGTTGGGATCCATCATGATCGGAGTTATTATTTTGGTTCGTGACAACATGGTATCAGAGCACTAGGTTCACGTAGGTCTCACAAGTCACGGAAAACCTAGTAGAGTCTTGCGGATCGGTATGGAGACGTTTGTACTTATCTTCGGGAGGCTATAGGGCGTTAGGAAAACCTCTCCTTTTTTTTATTCTATCGTGCAATCAATGGTTTACTAAATCTCACTCTTCTATTCTCTCACAGATGGTGAGGACGCGTGCATCCGATGTTCCAAACCCGGGGCCGCTACCCCCGTTGTTCGAGGCCGTGGAAGAGGCCGGGGGAGGGCACCGGCCCGAGGTAGGGGAGGAGGGCGTCCCCGAGCTATTCCAATTGTACCACCACCAGAGGATCCTACTATAGAGGAGCAAAGTGAGGTACCCCTAGCAGGTCCTGTCCCAATGGACTATATGACGGCGCCAGCTTCCAGGAGAACATGGGTTGTATGATGCGGTTTATGGACACCATGTTCCAGGCTAGTTTATTTCTAGTAGATCCTGCCACATCTCAGGCGGGGAGGGGGGCCCAGACTCCTACTGCCCAAGCTGCAGATTAGGCAGCAGCATTACATCATACCCCGGTACACTGCCCGTGCGTGGGGTCCAACCTGTAGCAGCAGCACTTGAGCCCAGACCAGCTACGGACGATGATCCGCTGAAGTTATTGGATAGATGGACTCGATTGCACCCTCCAGTCTTCGGGGGTGAGCGAGGTGAGGATGCCCAGGATTTTGTTGACAGGTGTAGGGACAGGCTGCACTATATGAGGATATTAGAGTCCCATGGAGTGGACTTCACTACCTTCCAGCTAGAGGGCAGAGCTCGCAGATGGTGGCAGTCCTATATTCTCAGCAGGCCGGCAGATTCTCCTCCTGTCACTTGGGAGCAGTTCAAGCAGATGTTTCTGGATAGATATATCCCACCCTCTGAGAGGGAAGAGCTGTGGTATCAGTTTGAGCGGCTAGAGCAGGGGAATATGTCAGTGACAGATTATGAGGCCAGATTTTCATAGTTGTCTCGCCATGCACTCATGATACTACCTACTAATACAAAAAGGGTGCGGAGATTTGTGGCTGGGTTGCATCCAGGTATTAGGGCCACCATGGCCCGAGAGGTTGAGATGGGTACTCCTTAGCAGCTGGTGGTAGAGATTGCTTGCAGGATCGAGGGGTATCGGTCGAGGAGCAGGGAGCAGGGTCAGCAGGACAAAAGAGCCAGATTCTCCGGGTATTTCAGAGGTGCCCCAGTTAGGGGCAGAGGTCAGCCCAGCAGGCCTCCATTTTCAGCACCCCCACCACCTCCCCGAGGTGTTCTAGTGAGGGCTCATTTCAGCGCCATGCCAGAGCGTTCCTACCGCCCTCCATCCATTCAGAGTTCACCCAGTTGTTATTCCAGTTATCCGAGATTCCCTAGTCCCTACTTCAGTGCTATGATAGAGAGTACACATCGCTCTCCGGCCATTCAGGGTTCCTCTTCGAGGCAGCGGGCTATGATACCCGGAGGTTGTTATGAGTGTGGGTATCCAGGTCATATGAAGAGGCATTGTCCCAGGATTCAGGGAAAAGCATTGCAGCAGGATTATCAGCCTATGGGTCCAGCACCAGCCGTCAGGCCACCTACAGGTGGGGGACAGGTCAGCAGGGGTTGTCCTAGAGGTGGAGGCTAGTCAGGGGGAGGTCATCCAGCTTCTGTTCATTCTGGCGGGGCTCAGTCTTTCGGTGCTCCAGCTAGATTCTATGCTATTCCGGCCAGATCAGATGCAGTGG
>ML366922.1:0-36352 GCA_005239505.1 Nicotiana paniculata | reverse complement strand
CATTTTTAAGCTGCTAAAAAAGGATGCTGCTATCAAGTGGACAGACGATTGCCAAAAAGCTTTTGATAGGATCAAAGACTATCTGTCAAAACCCCCCGTACTGGTCCCACCTGAACCTGGTAGGACTTTGTTTTTATATCTATCGGTCATGGATAATTCCTTTGGATGCGTTCTGGGGCAACATGATGCAACAGGCAAAAAGGAACAGGCAATCTATTACTTGAGCAAGAAGTTCACCAATTATGAGGTTAAGTACACCCTTTTGGGAAGGACGTGTTGTGCCTTGACTTGGGTTTCTCAGAAGTTGAGGCATTATCTCCTAGCCTGCACCACTTACCTCATATCCAGAATGGATCCTTTGAAGTACATCTTTCAAAAGCCGATTCCCACTGGCAGGCTCGCAAAATGGTAGATTCTGCTCACGGTGATCGATATTGTCTATGTCATTCGCACCGCAATGAAAGCACAAGCTTTGGCAGATCATTTGGCAGAGAATCCAGTTGATGATGATTACAAGCCACTGAGCACATAATACCGGACGAAGAGGTCAACTCAATAGAGGAAGTAGTTCCGGATACCACCCATGTATGGAAAATGTATTTTGATGGGGCCGTCAATATGAAAGGAGTTGGGATCGGGGCAATCCTCATCTCGCCTATCAGACAATATTATCCTGCAACGGCCCGACTCCGTTTCTTTTGTACCAATAATACGGCAGAATACGAAGCTTGTATCATGGGTCTGAAAATGGCCCTCGATCTGGAGGTGCATGAACTATTGGTTATGGGAGATTCTGATTTGCTTATCCGGCAAGCCCAAGGCGAATGGGAGACTCGAGACATCAAGCTTATTCCATACAGACAATGTGTGCAAGACCTGAGCAAAAGATTCAAATCCATTGAGTTCAGGTACATTCCCAGGTTTCACAACGAACTAGCCGACGCCTTGGCTACCTTTGCCTCGATGCTCCCTTATCCGAGCAACACTCATATTGACCCATTGGAAATCCAAGTTCAGAATCAACACGGTTACTGCAATACTATTGAGACAGAACCAGATGGTGAACCATGGTATCATGGCATAAAACGATTCCTGAAAACAAGGGAATATCCAGAGAATGCCAAGGGAGATCAAAAAAGAACTATAAGGTGGCTTGCCGGCGGTTTCTTCATGAATGGGGAAATTTTGTACAAAAGGACCCCAAATTTGAACTTGTTCAGATGCATAGATGCCATAGAAGCTGAGCGAATCATGAGTGAAGTGCATTCGGGGGTATGTGGACCTCACATGAATGGATATGTTTTGGCGAAGAAGATCCTGCGGGCAGGGTATTATTGGCTTACTATGGAGCGAGATTGCTTCAGTTTTGTTCGCAAGTGTCACCAGTGCCAGATTCATGGTGACCTGATTCACTCACCACCTTCGGAGTTGCATCCCATGTCCTCTCCTTGGCCTTTCGTTGCTTGGGGAATGGATGTTATTGGGCCAATCGAGCCAAAGGCTTCAAATGGGCATAGATTCATTTTGGTCGCAATTGATTACTTCACCAAGTGGGTGGAGGCCGCCACTTTCAAAGCAGTCACCAAGAAAGCAGTGGTAGACTTTGTCCATTCCAACATCATCTGTCGTTTTGGTATCCCGAAGACCATTATCACTGACAATGCAGCCAATCTAAATAGTAATTTGATGAAAAAAGGAGGTATGCAGGCACTTCAAAATTATGCATCGCCATTCTACCCCTTACCGGCCAAAAGCCAATGGAGCCCAGCGGCGAACAAGAACATCAAAAAGATTCTTAGGAAGATGATCCAAAGTTCCAGACAATGGCATGAAAAGTTGCCTTTTGCTCTTTTGGGATACCGCACAACTGCTCGCACATCCGTTGGAGCAACTCCTTATCTATTGGTATATGGAACAGAAGCGGTTATACCGGCCGAAGTCGAAATTCCATCTCTCCGAGTCATTGCAGAGTCGGAGATTGAAGATACAGAATGGGTAAAGACCCGATTGGAACAACTGATGTTGATTGATGAAAAACGGCTAGCGGCAGTGTGCTTCGGCCAGTTATACCAGCAAAGAATGGCACGCGCTTACAACAAGAAAGTGCGTCCAAGGCACTTCGAGGTGGGCCAACTCGTTCTGAAACGCATTCTTCCACACCAAGTAGAAGCTAAAGGAAAGTTCGCCCCAAACTGGGTAAGGACCCTACATCATCAAGAAAGTGTTACCAAAAGGGGCCTGACACTTGGTAGATGATGAAGGAAGGGTACCAGGCATGACCATTAACGCAGATGCAGTCAAAAGATATTATGTCTGATATATACCCACTGGGAACTTTCACACATGATTTTCTCAGAGTCGAGATGACGAAGGCCACCATTGCTCGTTTGTTCCAAATAGGTGTCACCCTCTTGTTAACCCTTTTGAGATGTATTTGTCTTCTTTGTTTTCCGCTTTTTGGAACCTATGTACTTGCAACAAAAAAAAAGAAAAGAAAGGAAAAGAATCCAAACAACAAATCTTCCGAGTCATTGAACTACGTCCGACCTAATTCTTAAAGGATACGTAGGCAGCCTTACCATGGGTTCGGTCCCATCACAACAAAAATCCATATGGCCAATACTCCAGAACTGGGGCAGAAGTTTGTTTTATTTTACCGTTTTTCTGTAGAAACGGTTCCAAAAGTGGTAATTCAATTCAAGGTTCCTTTTCCCATTTTTTCCATGTTAAGAACTTCTGGTCGATCTTTGAGAATATTTGAAGTCACCATGCCATGGGCAACCTTCCGCATGTCGTATTATAGTAAAAAAAAAAAAGAAGAAATGAGAGAGTCTTATTGGTGAAAACCCGTATGGGCACTGTAAGGCGACAGTGAGCAGAGAAATGAGAGAGTCTTATTGGTGAAAACCCAAATGGGCACCATAAGGCGACGGTGAGTAGAGAAATGAGAGAGGTCAGTTGGCGAAAACCTGCAAAGGGCGCTACTAGCCGAATGAGAGTCTTCGATACCCTGGCATGAGCACGACCAAGACAGTTTCAAGATGAACCTTTGCGACGGATTTTAAGAATTAGACAGCTCAGACAGATCAGGCGTCCAGTCCAAAATGCATGTCATGATTCATTGAAATCGGCACATACTTCCAGATAAGTCTCCCTGTTCCTTTCCCCGAAAGGGACGCCTTTTGTTTAAGCACAGTTCTTTTGCACCTTCAAGTATTCTTATATTTTTACCCATAATTTTCTTTGAGTCCCTTTCGGTCTAATCTTTCGTCAAAAGCGAAGCAAGCAAATGGCTGCAAAACTGGCTACAGTTTCCCCGTAATATCGACCACAATTTGGGGCATATACGGCATTGACGAAGGCACGAATCCGTCCGTGATCTCATTTGACAAGGCGAACAAAGTGTCTCAAAGATACTGAAAAGGTTGCCTAAGCAAGACCTCTTCATGAGAAAGGTTGATAAGCACTGCAGGCACAAACTAGTACTAGGTGCAAGACAATTGAGTTTGATTTTTAAAGAAAATTACACTGCCTCG
The DNA here is from genome assembly GCA_005239505.1 of Nicotiana paniculata. NCBI lineage: Eukaryota > Viridiplantae > Streptophyta > Magnoliopsida > Solanales > Solanaceae > Nicotiana > Nicotiana paniculata. The sequence goes on along the minus strand of ML366922.1, from coordinate 32,816 downwards.
GAGACAAAGGTCGCAATACCAAGGACGTCTGGGTATGAAACAGTTGGGGGCAACATGGGAAAGTCAAGGTCTCCAAAAAATGATACAGATCAGTCGAGCATCTCGGTACCGTACTAATAGAATCAGTTCTTCAGCTGCGGAGAGGCCGTGAAGTCAAACCACAATAGAGCATCAAGGCCACAAACCAACCACCACTTTGAAAACTCATAAATTTTTCTTTGTTTGAAGCAGGAACAAGGCAGTGCAGAATGGCGATTCTTAAAGGATGAGTGTCACCGAACGTAAGCTCCTTAAAATCTCCATTTTTCTTTTATTTTTAGCATGCATCACTACTATTCACACCTCCTAGTGTAGTAGCTTAACTCAGGTAGAACCATTTCGCGTAGGGGATCCAGCTCATAGTTCCGTGTAGAAGCACTCTTCACTCAGGTCATTTTACATAGCTTAACCCAGGTAGAACCATTTCTCCTAGGGGGATCCAACTCATAGTTCCGAGTAGAAGTGCTCTTCGCTCAGGGTGTTGTACGTAGCTTAACCCAGGTAGAACCATTTCGCTTAGGGGGATCCAGCTCATAGTCCCGAGTAGAAGTACTCTTCGCCCAGGGTGTTTTAAATAGCTTAATCCAGGTAGAACCATTTCGCCTAGGGGGATCCAGCTCCTAGTTCCGAGTAGAAGTACTCTTTGCTCAGGGTGTTTTTACGTAGCTCAACCCGGGTAGAACCGTTTCACCTAGGGGGATCCAGCTCATAGTTCCGAGTAGAAGTACTCTTCGCTCAGGGTGTTTTACATAGCTTAACCCAGGTAGAACCATTTTGCCTAGGGGGATCCAGCTCATAGTTCCGGGTAGAAGCACTCTTCGCTCAGGTCAATTTACATAGCTTAACCCAGGTAGAACCATTTCACCTAGGAGGATCCAACTCACAGTTCCGGGTAGAAGTACTCTTCGCTCAGGTTGTTTTACATAGCTTAACTCGGGGAGAACCATTTCGCCTAGGGGATCCAGCTCATAGTTCCGGGTAGAAGCACTCTTTTCTCAGGTCATTTTACATAGCTTAACCCAGGTAGAACCATTTCGCCTAGGGGGATCCAGCTCATAGTTCCAGGTAGAAGTACTCTTCGCTCAGGTCATTTTACATAGCTTAACCCAGGTAGAACCATTTTGCATATAGGAATTCAACGCTTTACCAGTAATACAGGGTGCCAACCCCTGGTTACATTTCTTCCAGTAATACAGGGTGGCAGCCCCTGGTTACATTTCTTCCAGTAATACAGGATGCCAGCCCCTGGTTGCATTTCTTCCAGTAATACAGGGTGCCAGCCCCTAGTTACGTTTTCTTTCCAGTAGTACAGGGTTCCAACCCCTGGTTACTTTCCCTTTCAGTAATGTAGGGTACCAACCCCTGGTTACTTTCCCTTTCAGTAATGCAGGGTACCAACCCCTGGTTACCTATCCTTTGGGTAATGTAAGGTACGTAATCCCTAGTTACAAATTTTTATCTCTTTTAGATAGTTTATTCTACTGTTTCTGTGTGCTTTCTAATAAATTAGACAGTTTACAGCTTTCGCTAATAACTCACAAAATTTTCTTAGTCCAAACTGGGGCAGAAAATTTTTTGTTCGTTTGCGTCTTTGATGGCTTTTCAGGCCCTGCCGTAGAGCACAAGTGACGGTTAAAGCTTGCATTTTTCAGTTTCTCATCAAAAGAAAGAAGTCTTTTGATCACAAGATGGTCGGAGTTAGCATTGACAATGTGTCAGCAACCCAGCTTCTCAAGATTCATCTTCCAAATTCTGATCCAGAAAGCAAGCAATTGAGTTTGAGTCATAATCTTTTCTTCAAAGAGCATCAAGATCCAATCTAAGGTCGACACAAGCGAGCAAGTCAAAAATCAAGATTTGACTCCATAAGGCACCTAGATAGGAATTTGGTAACTCTTAGTTTGCAGACATATGTAGTTCTCTTCTCTTTTCCTTTAATGTAAGAAACAAGTAACAGTAACAAAAACAGCAACAACAATAACAGTTTCAAATCCAGTGTCCGGTAGTCCCAGCTACCAAACTTTTCCCAGAACTATACTGACCTGATTCCTTTATTGCCAAGGATATGTAGGCAACCTCGGAAGCAAGGTTCGGTCACCTTTTTAAAAAATGCTTCCATTGGAGTGATATGTGAGCAAAAATTAGCTACGGAATTCGCTTTTCTTTGCACGAAAACTCTATATGTTCTCGAGCAAAGAGGGGCAGTTGTGAACACCTAATTTTTGCACTATTTTAACACCTCCGAGAGTCATCAGTGTTTTGTTATATTAATTATTTTTCTCTAACTTTTGTGTCTTTAATCCCATATTTCCTATCAGAAAAATACCAAAAAGTAGTTTTTTTTTATATATTTGTGCATCTTTAGTATTAGTTTAAATTTAAGGGGGTAAGGAATGGGCCGAATTCGAGGCAAATTGGCAGCCCAAATCGGCCGACCCAGTCCAAATATTGGCCTATCAAGACCCAGATCAAAAGAACTTATTTTTCCTACTTAAAGGGTTCATTTTTTTCCACACTAAAAGAACATCTGGAAGTGGCTTGAACACACATCTTCACACACTCCAAAAATATCTTTACACATCCTTACTCAATTAAAAAGGAACATCACTTGAAAACAAAACAAAAAAAAGAGCAACTTGACATCTTTAGTAAGTTGAAAAGAAAGCTGAAACTCGTGAGCTTTGTGAGTCGATTCTTGAGTGTAAAACCTTTAAGAAAGTATAGGGATCTTGTAAAAAATTCCAAAGTGACTCATTACTAGTTTCAATTACTTCTTTCGTCGTCTCTGGTTCATTTCCTTTGGTTTAAGAGCTGCTGGATGTTGCTGTTTGTTGCTGCTGATTTCTGTTATTTGATCCATTGCTGATACTTATTTTTCTGCTATCCAGGTAATTCCTTTAATGTACTGAAATCCTTGATCGAGAATGAATGCAATTGCAGCAATTTGAGTTCTTCAGTGTATCTTAACCCTTTGAAAACATTCTGTCCGGACTGCTTTAAATATCCCTCAAGCTGACTGGAATAAATATTCAAATGTTCGAATTCATCAGAATGTCGGCGTATGAATTCGTTTGCTTTTGTGTATCAATAATAGACATGTAGAAAGTCTTGTGATTATTTCCAGTAACTTTAGCTATGTTAGATTATGGAGTTGAGGATTGCTTTATTATTGAACTTTTGATGGCCTTTATGTTTAAATAAGCAGACTGGGTATGTAAAACCTTAAAAGTTTTCATCTTTGCATTAAGGTTTAATTCCTGGAGTTTCATTCGCCACTGTTTGGATATGAACGTAGCCATAGAATCATTTTGAATGTCTATTATATTCGACATTGAGCTTTGTCCGACTCTCATTTGAAATATTCCTCTTGATACCTGGATTAGAAAACTTTGGTAATACTAAAGATTGCATAATTCTTTTCAAGGTTATTGTTTAGAGTTTGTAAAGAGGTTTAGAGTTGGTAAAGGTTAGTTCTCCATGATTTAGTATTTATTAGTATGTTAAGATCAGATGTATTGAGTTATCGAATTACCTTGTGTAAGTAATTGGCATACTGTCAAGGGAGTTTAAGGAATTAAAATATTGAGCCTTAGACATAATATATTATGTAATAGAATTAGTCTACCAGCCTAATAACAAAGAAAGTGGCCCAACGTCATTTTAAACCCAACAAACAAAGCTGGTCCGAGTTTCTAATTACAAGCTTTTCAAATAGTTTTAAATTCATCATATTTTCTTTTAATAATTGTATAACTTAATTACCTATGTAATTTAATCACCTTAATAATTAATTTAAACGTTAGACAATTAGTAGGCGCGCTTTAACTCACGGAATCACTTGTGTAGCGTAATGTTTAACATTCAATAAATTTTAATTCAATAATCTCATATTATTTCTACTAGCTTTAGTTGGTTCCTAACTTAATTAACCCTTTTTTGTTAAAATTGCGGATTCGCTTGCGTAGTGTGATAGTAAATTTTTAATTAATTTCTTTAAATATAATAACTTACTTTTTTCAAAAGTAATAATGTACTAATAATCTTCATCATAACTGCGGATTCGCTTGTGTAGCGTTGTTATGATAAAATTAATAAATTTCATCTCGATCACGCATTCGCTTGCGTAGCGTGATTATGACAACGTTTATTTTGTCCAATATCATTTTTCTTGATAAATCTAATAATCAAGAAATAAAAGCGGATAAGTAAAACATGAAAATCTAATAAAGCACAGTTTATTCAGAATTAATTCAAGCCAAGTTTAAGTCAATAAAGCGACCGTGCTAGAACCACGGGACTTTAGGAATGCCTTACACCTTCTCCCCGGTCAACAGAATTTCTTACGGACTTTGTTTTTGCAGACCAATAATAAAAGAGTCAAACCTTCCTTTGACTAGGGATTCAAATAAAATGTGACTTGGAACACCAAAAAATCAATTCCAAGTGGCGATTTTGAATAACAAAATAATCATTATTTCAAAATTCTCACTTTAATTAGAAAAACTCTTTAACCCACAATCCATATAACACATACATATCTTTTGGGGGTAGAAAAGGGGTGTGACACCAAGAAGAAGGCCTTCTCCAAGACCACCCTTGAGGAGTGTGAATGCATTGATAAGGTCGGAGGAGTTGGAAGCACTTCTACTATCTCTCAACTGATCAATGCCCAGAATAGTTCCACAGAGGAGATAAGGAAGTTAAAGTCAAGGAATGCCATTTTGGAGAATCATCTCAGTCAGTTACAAGAGGCACCAGGTTCTAGCAGCTCTCACAACTCAGAGGTTGCTCGGCTGACGAAAGAAAATGCTGAGCTCAGGAAACAGGTTGAGGACCTGAAGGAGAAACTGCTCAATGAGAAAATGTCCGCAAATGCTCGGATAGATCTTTTCCTCAAAACCCTTTCCACCTCCTCAAAGCCCTCTTCCTACAGTGCCCCTTAAGAAATGTCCCTGCAATGTCCCGTTTCCGGTGTTTATCTTTTAAGTTTGTTTTGATGATGTTTGTTTCTGGTACTTGTTTTTTGTTTCTTTTGGAATTGTGGATGGTAACAATGATTCTGCTCCCACATGTAACATTCCAAATTTGGTTAATGCAAGTCTTTCTCTTTTGTTGTTTATGATATTGCTCCTCTGTCTCTGTTTTCTATCTTGTTGTGTGCACACAAGTGGCATGAGTTAACCACGCTAGACTTCTTTATGCTTTTTGCTTGGTCTGGGCTTTTTATGATGCCAAAACGGGAAAGATTTATTTTGCATAATTGAATAATGATGTGCACTGGTTAAGGGGGAAATACAGATTCAGGGGGAACTCACTGAGGTTCCTGGTGCACTATCTGGTTTTTGTGGTTTTGTGTAGGATTTTCAATTATAAGTTTGTCATCATCAAAATGGGAGATATTGATAGGTTATAAGTACCTTTGTTTTATGTTTCTATGATCTAACAAACTTAATGTCAAGAACCAGATAAGTAACCTGATTCATTTTTGGTACATATTCTCAAGTGCATGAAAACAACTTGACTCAAGTTGGAGATGGTTGTCAGAAATTCAGAAGTTAAAGAATTAACAAAGGGATCAGATGATCTTAGGTTCCCCGGTGATTGTACTAAGTCAACTCTCCACAACTGGAAAGTGAATGACTGCACTGCACAAGCAAACAATACATCACAGTGCAGCAATCACTTCCATTGGGAAGGACCTTGTACGATAAGTGGCTTACGTCATTCAAGTGATGTCATCAATGTTATATTAACATTAAACCAATGACAAAACATCACTTGAACACTAGAGAATTTACTCAAGCACTCCAAAGTGATTGATTATCAAGAAAAATAATTCTCCGGTGCATCAAGAACAAAGTACGATGCTGCTACGGACCAGTTCCCATATCAAGTCTTTGTATGTCCTTAGTAGAGTTGTAACTTTGTATTAGCTCTTCAATTGTAATTCCTACTTAGCTTGTCTAGAAGCATTGATTAGGAAACTCTTGTAAATCATAAACTTCAGTGTTTGTGTCTTGACTAGAGCTAGTCATGGTGTGAAGTCTTTGTAATAAGGGGTATTACAAAGTGGCTTGTAATAGGTGTGTTACAAGTTAGTGATGGATTAAGTAGTTAATTCCTAGGTTACATATGTTTTAATTTGAAAGTTGCTTAGTAGTGAACTTGAAATCCTACAAGTGTAGGTCGTGGTTTTTAATCCCGTTGAGCTGAAAATTTTCCATGTAAAAACTCTCAGTATTATTTACATTCTGCTCTGTGTATGTGTGTAATCTGTGGAAACTAACAGAGAACCTGGTCTCTATATAGTTTGGTGGACCCTCGAACTCTATCACATACCCTCAGCACTAAGTTTAGAAGATTTACTTACCTCGAACAAGCCAATACCAATGTCGAGCAAGCCAATCAATGCTCCAAAGATTTCATCACGCGTGTAACAACCTACGAACAACTCAAAACTAGCCAAAAGTAGCTACACCCGCGCCCGCGCCTCGGAACCCAACAAAACTCACAAAATCCGACAACCCATTCAATTACGATTCCAACCATACTTGTTTCACTCAAATCCGACTCCAATTCGATGTTCAAAACTCAAGAACTCATATTATGAAACTTTAGGCCAAACCCCCCCCCCCCAATTTTCTCTTTAAATTCATCAACCAATTGCTAAAAATGAAGATAGATTCATGAAATATAACCAAAACCGAGTAGAGAACACTTACCGCAATTCATATGGTGAAATTTTCTCCAAAAATCGCCCAATCCGAGTCCCAAATCTCAAAATATGAAGAGAAGTCCAAGACCCTCGACTTATAGCTTCTGCCAGCATTTTCGCACCTGCGGCACATTAGCCGCTTCTACGGCGTCGCTTCGGCGACATAACATCCGCTTATGTGGAATCAGCTGAGGATTCGACCCTTGCACCTGCAGACAACATATCCGCTTCTGCGACATCGGAGGTGCGAGCCACCATCCGCACATGCGAAATACCTCGCTCATGCGCCCCATCACCTCGCACCTGCGCATCCGCGTATGGTCCCAAATCTCCGCTTTTGCGGTCTTCCTCGCCCAGCACTCACCTCGCCTCTACGACGCCTTTGTCACTTCTGCGGCTATCGCACCTGCACAATACCAGTCGCAGGCACGGAACATCATAACCAGCAGCTTAGCAAAAAACTAAAATGCAATGAAATGATCTAAACCTCTTCTGAAACTCACCTGAGCCCCTCGGAACCCCGTCTGAACATGCCAAAAAGTCCCATAACACAATATGGACCTACTCGACGCCTAAAAACACACATAACAACATTAAAACAACAAATCCACCTCAAATCAAAATCTATAAACTTTGAACTTTTCTACTTCAATAACTCGTGCCGAAACATAGCAACTCAACCCGGAATGAAACCAAATTTTGCATACAAGTCTCAAATGACATAACAAAGATATTCCAATTCCCCGAACCACAATTCGGCTCCGATATCCTCAAAGTCAACTTCCGGTCAAACTTATGAACTTTCCAAACCTTCAAATTTTAATTTTTGCCAACTTGTACCGAAACCTTCTAGATCCAAATGCAAATCCGGCATACGTCCTAGTCCAAAATCACCATCTGAACCTAACAGAACTATCAAAACTCCGTTCCAGGGTCAAATTCACAAAAAGTCAAACTTGGTCAACTCTTTCAACTTAAAGCTTCAACAATGAAATTCATTGTTCCAAACTGATTCTGAATAACCTGAAAACCAAAACCGACGATTCACATAAGTCATAATACATCATACAGAGCTACTCATGCCCGTAAACTACCGAGTGAAGTGCAAATGGTCAAAACGACTGGTCGGGTCGTTACATTCTCCCCCACTTAAACATATGTTCGTTCTCGAATGTGCCAAGTGTTGTTCCCAAAACCATCAAACCATCATATAACCTTACCATGCACATACCCGGGGGGTGATCCCACGTCACCCTATACCATATAGGTCCGATAACACAACATGATTAAAATTTCTCAATTTAACCTAGCCCACAAGCCTTAGAATCCAATTTCCAACATCCGGAATTTCTTATAAGATCTGAATCTTGCAACCTATACACCGTATAAGTCCGAACAAGTTGTACCAAACCGCAACCATAACGCAAGTTACAATCACATGATATTCCATATAACGCAAATACCCATAGCAAAATTTCTGATCATAGTAGTTGCACAAAACAACCCAATTCCAGTAATAACCTCATATCAAACAAAACCTCACTCTAAAACATTTGTACATTGTCGATAATGAAATAACACACAAAAACTCACAAACATTCATCAAATCAACAAGCCATGGAGCTCCCTCTCCTTCAACAACAACTATAGCCAATTCCTAAGCCGGCTTCCGATATTATCCTTCCAAATATACCACAATCAAATCTGATAGCACTCATCCTAGATCCGATGACTTCATCTTATCGAATACCAACTACTCTACTGATACGCAACACCAATACTACCCAGAGCCACGAACCGTGCAATCCATGCACCAATAAGCAACAATCCAGATGTACTCAATAGCGAAAATGACTCAATCAAGAGAACCGTCTCGCAAGCTCAACGGGTACCACCACCACGCAATGCTAAGAACCCATCACACACCGTAGAACCAACACCCGACTCTAAAACAAAGGTTCATACCTCAACATAACTACGATGCAATGCGCGACTCCATCCAAGCGCGGGACCATATTATATACCTCGAGCTACCCAACTCAAAATCAATAACCACACGACATTCGACCTCAAGTAACCAAAGTGCATTACTATAACTACGGAGAATCAAATGACACAATGCCACACAAAACCCGAAAGAACGTAACCAATACGCCCTTAATCATGCAATACCCAATTACTCATCTTGCTCAAATTCCGCTATAAGACCACAATAGAACCGCACCATGTGTGCCTAAAACCAACGAATCACAACTCCTTGTAGCATAGAAGAGTAAATCACGAAAAAATTCAGAACACGAATAAGCTCAGCAACAACCGAATGGCACATTCCTCAACAATAACATTATGGAGCCAACCAATCCGACTCGGTGTAGAATACACATTCTAATTGGGCCTACCAATGGACCCTCAGATCAACTCCGGGCACCCACAAGTAGATAAATAAACCTTCGAAAGCCCACAATTCCTCAACAACAACCGAATGGCACATTCCTCAACAATAACATTATGGAGCCAACCAATCCGACTCGGTGTAGAATACACATTCTAATTGGGCCTACCAATGGACCCTCAGATCAACTCCGGGCACCCACAAGTAGATAAATAAACCTTCGAAAGCCCACAATGACTGAATCATAACACATGCTATCATCTGGCTAGCTTCGGCCATGACTTCACAGTCCACAACCATGAAACAATCCGCGCCTAAGAACTCCCAGTCTCCAAATCCATAGAACACACGAATCACCATATCTGACCCCAACTCCACCGCCATAATGTCTAACATATCTCTCATACATGATCATCCCACGAGGAATACTTCTGAAATTCTTCCGTGCCATATAGCAAAATTTGAATATCAGCAGTCGATCAACCAGGAGAGTGCCGCAGTACCAGTGAAGTATTCATAAATCAAAACACACTGCCCCTTTTGAAATGTATACTCTCATCAAACCATACCAATTAGTAATATCATTATCTAGTCATCTGAAATCGTCCATGCTGCCTACGAGTTTATGACCTCCCCTCCAAAACTGAACTGACCCGTGACCTTGCACATGCAAATCTCAATCCCACACAACACACGACATCTACCATGACATCCTGTGAAGAGTACAAGAATCTCATAATCAACTCTGAGTCACAAGCACATTACATACCCGATCATTCATAAACCTTCCATTTGATCTCATCCTGGAGAAATTCACTACACACCATATGCTCCTCAAGCCAGTAGGAAATATACTCCTCGAACCGTGGTAAAAACCATTGAGAACTCTTCGAAGCCCATTTGCACATAACCAAGCTATTAGAACCGAATCTCTCTAACTCAACCCAGCCACGCAGGTCGTCAAAACCCAAGAGCATTGCCATGAAACACCTATAGAGACTAGCCATGTCATAAGTACCCAAAGAACCGATTATATCCATTACTGTGCTGATCCAACCTACTATCAAGCTGTCCTATTTCTCCAAGTCCCTATCTAATTACCTTCAAATTGATACTTCTCCTTGATAGAACACTATGATTCTTAACCAGAATTCACCGCACCAGAGACCCTAGTATAAAACCACAACGCCCTAAGACCTATAAGCCGCTGACTTCCCTCTTAAGCACCCCAAAGCACCACAACCGCGACACCCACTCTAAAGAGACCTTATGTAAACCTAAAAATGTTTCCTTCACCTTCTTAATGCGGAAATGCATAATTCACAATGGTATAAAAATTCCACAAGCCGCGACGCCATCCAATGCATATATCAGGTCCTAGACATATACCAATCAGAAATTCTCAATTGCTACATATAATTCTTGAATCCATTAGAACCATTCTCGAGAGTCATCTACTCTGCTCAAATTTCAATTGCATCGCCCCAAACGGGCCAACTGATCGGTGCCCCATTGGCACGACGACACCCAAATGAGTAACCCCACTTTAACGCGACCAAGAAAATTCCTACTCCGTGCACATTACATCCTTTGCGACTAACCACTCAATCATTCCATGACTCCCATATACTCATAGAGTGTAATACAACCTGTATCCAGAAATTCCTTTACTCGAGTCATCCTCAACCTCAACCCCTGCAGTCATAACTGATTCACCAGTATACCTCAAACCAAAACCAATACAATTGATAATCGTGCAATCAACTCGGCGATAGCAGACTCCCCCACTTGGCTCAAAGCCATAGATCAAAACACACAATAACTCACCATGCCCATACTCTATTACTGTCATAATACCATAGTGAGATTCAACTAAGTCCTTCATGAGCTCCTGAACACAAACCATCTAATACTTCAAATTATCTGCAAATCTCACACTCACCCTTGTAATAGTCAAGCCAACTTCCACAAGCGATCCAAACTCAAATTGCAACATATATCATTCACTGGTAAAAGAGAACTCTCTACAAAACGTCATAGGGATCACACAACCTCAGGACACCTGGTAGGAGATAACCCACCTGCTCTGCCTCAAACTGACATCTCTCTACACCCTTCAACAGTCACGACTACTACACAATCACTTAATCTTTTTGATTTTGAACTCATCAACAAGACATTAGAATCTACTTCACTCCACAACTAAACAACATGAGAGATCCCTCAACACACCCATAATTCGAGACCATATACCAAATCAAGACAGAATTAAAACACCTAGTTGTCCTTGCTACATCTCAAGTAAACTCTCTCGTCACGTTCGAGCAATCTGAACACATTTCGCAGTCACATCATACTCACCACATAGTGTTCCAATAACAAATTCCACTAATAGGGACACCAACGGACATATAAGTTCCCAAGAGCACGTGCTCACATAATCAAAATCTCTGTGCTCAGGCTACCATCAAAGGCCGACCTCAAGTCCTCCAGACTGGCCCCTCATCAGCATGCCAAAATCACATCTCGCACCTCAACCATGGAAACACAAGCCGTCGTTGCACAGCTGATGCCGAGCGCCATGTGCGCATACAAATGCGTGGAAGGAATCCAAAGGGTTACGCTTCAAGATGAATCAATACCGATAAGGAAAGAAAGGTAGAAAGTACATCCTAAATGTCCTGTAGCCTCTCGAAGATAGGGATGGCCGTCATCACACTGATCCGCAAGACTCTAATAGACACTTGCTCATGACTTGTAGAACCTATGAACCTAGAACTCTGATACCTACTTGTAGGTTCTATGAACCTAGAGCTCTGATACTTGAACCACAATCTGACTCTGATACCCTCAAAGTCAACTTCTGGTCAAATTTATGAACTTTCCAAACCTTCAAATTTCTAATTTTTTCCAACTTGTGCTGAAACCTTCTAGTAACATCCAAATGCAAATCCGGGCATACGTCTGAGTTCAAAATCACCATCCGGACCTAACAGAACTATCAAACTCCATTCCGGGGTCAAATTCATAAAAAGTCAAGCTTGGTCAACTCTTTCAACTTAAAGCTTCAACAATGAAATTCATTCTTCTAAACCGATTCCGAATAACATGAAAACCAAAACCGACGATTCACATAAGTCGTAATACATCATACAGAGCTACTCATGCCCGTAAATTATCGAGCGAAGTGCAAATAGTCAAAACGACTGGTCGAATCGTTACACACTTGAACCATAGAAGTAAAGTAACTAGAGTTAATTCCCAAATAAGTATCTTACACCTATCCAATCAACCCCTATTTTCTCCCATTGATATCTTCTTTGCTAACTCTTGTTGCTTTGTCATTAGCCAATAATTAGACTTTTAGTAAATTTTAGTTTTAATTCACACAAATCTAAATTGTTGATCATTTTGAATAGCAATTAAAATTAAAAGATACTAAAATACTGTTTAAATCCAATCCCTGTAGATACGATAATTTCTATACTATACTCGACTAGTGAACCTAAGTTTGTACGCTGGTTTTGTGCTCGTCACCGCGCGAAGCGCGATCAAATTTATTAGTTAATGCTAATCCACTACAATCGAAAATATGTGGATGCTTGTCTAGATTCCTAAATATCCTAAAAGATAAAAGTTAGTTTGGCTACAAAGAGGTAATTTTACCACTTGAACCTCATTTATTTGGCGCAGATGAGATGGATAGAGTATTCATGAGTTGTACTTATGATTAGGGTGTTTAAATCAAACCCAAAAGTCATATCAAATCGATTTAAAACCTGATTGGTCTATTTGATATTGAAATGAAAAAAATTAACCAAACTAACATATAAATATATTTAAAGTTTTATATATGATTTTCCCTTAAAATTATATCTAAATTGTTTGACCCTCTAAAGAGATCTAATATTTGATAGATCTATTACAGTGCATCTATTTCTTTTAGTTGTAAATATTGTTTGGTCTTAACGTGCACAATCACTTTCTTATCAAATTTGTTGAAATGCTTCAATATTTTCATCTTTCATATTCACAAGTCATATTTAGGGGTTTACAAAGAAAACTGATAAATCGCACCTATCCGATAATCCCAGTCAAATCGAGAAAAAAAACACGATTGTGATTTAGTTTGGTGTTGGAAAAAAAATCCGACCATAATTGGTTGGTTTGGTTTTAATTAAAAAAAGTCAAACCGAAACCAAACCAACCTGATATAATGTTTATACAATTTTAAAAAATATTTTATGCATATAAATATTTATTGTAATATAATTTATAAATATTTCTTAAACGTATTCATAGTTTTATCTTTAAAAGATTATTTAAAGTTTGGACTTAACATTCTTCAATGGTCCAATAAATTTTATAACATATAAAGGTAGTAAGTCAAAATAAAGTTCAAATCAATATTAATCTAATAAAAAAAATTCAATTCAAAACTATGAATGACAATAATGTTGGATATCTATTTTTTAGTTTTGCATTGATTTATAATGAAAATGTGTAACCTAGTTTATCTTTTTTATGCTTAGTTGTGTAACTAATATTACTTATTAGTTGTACTTATTTTAGCACGACCTATATAATATTTTTAGATTATATTTTTTTATTATGGTGTATTAGTTAGTAATATTTTATTTGTACGATTTTATTATCTATGTTATTAAATATTTTAGTACAATGTTATGACTCATTTCATATTATTATTTTATTTTCTTGGAAAATACATTATATAGTTGTATCCTACTAGGACTAAAATAAATATTTGGAGCACAAATTACATATTTTGTGCTATTAAGACTTTACTAGGAAACAACCCGAAAACCCGAAAAAGTCGAAATACAGAAGATAACTCGAGATTAAAAAATCCAACTTTATTGATTTGGTTTGGTTTATATATTTAAAAATCCGACACTATTGATTTGGTTTGGTAATTGAAAAATCCAAACCAACCCGATCTATGTACACTCCTAGTCACAATATAGTAAACCCTTATATCCTCGGTTTTGAGATAGTGATTTTAAAATTTAATGAGAACATTTCATCATATAAATTTCATATAGTAATCGTTGTGTTTAATTATTGTAATAGTTTAATCTTGAAAGAATAAATGAATGAATGATTATTGTTAGAATAGAAAGATAATTATCATGTGTTATAACATTTTTGTCATTAGAATATTTTAATGAATCATGTTTGTCAATGTTCTATTATAACAAAATATAATTGACTTATCCAAATTTCATTTTCTTGCCATTAAATATTGAATTTATATTTATGTAACAAGAGAAATGAAAAACTTCAACGAGATCACCAAAAAACGAACTAACAAACTGATAGAGCTAGTTCAATTTTTGATTTTAGTAAAAATCGAGTCAAACCAACCATAAATACTTACTTGCTGACTCTAGTGAAATTATGGATGAATCATAGCTTGAGGATATTAATGGAGGTTGTTGGGTATTATTGGAGAAAAAGAATAGTGATTAGGTGTATTTAAATATCTTGTAAGACCATAAATGGTATAGATAGCCTATGAATAAAGTGGCAATGCTTTGGGTAAGTATTGGCATTTGAGTGGATTAATGCCAATACCTAAGTGTTGAATTGGATAAATTGAGCCATAAATTGCATGGTTAAATTATGATTGGGGTAGATTGACGTTGTTAGGACGTGTTGAGTTATTTGACGATCAACAAAATTAGGATTGTTTTTTCAAAATACATGCTTTAAATGATTTCTAATGTCATTTGAAATGCGAACCTATATTTGTGGGAGTGAACAATTATGCATCACACCATGATTTGCAAACTATATATAAATTATCTTGTTAAATATATATTATGTATTCAATTTTACATAATTTCAAAATATGATTTTATGAAAGACAGTTTGTATACAATTTGAAATATTCAATATACATGTTGAAACCCTTAAATGACTTGATTATAAAATATGAAATTAGGCCATATGTTTCATAGTTTTATATAAGGTTATAAAAGGTCGATAGTCCCAAGTTCGAATATATAAGTTGAGGCCAATAATGCCTAGATTGTTATATAAAAATTTGGGAGTTATCATAAGATAACTAAAAGGTTTGTGTAGTTCCAAACAATCAACGTTTATCAGAAAACGCACGTACTTTGTGAATAATTAGGCTCAACTTAACTAATTTGTTGGTTGAGTTAGGCTAAATATTTTTTTTTAACTCTTTTAGAACTTGAATTTTTGTGCTGACATTTTGAAAGTCCATTCAACTGATTGATTTATACCCCATGAGGTTAGGCCAAGTTATCTACTTTGATAATTGTATCTCACCATCAAATACAATAATATATTAATCTTAAGTCGACTGAAATTAATTATACAAATAAGTTTTTATTGTTCAAACTTCACAAATAAGATAGTACAAATAATTAATTATCAATAAATAACAAAAAAGAGAAGAAGTTACATAAAATGGAGGGGCAAAGAAAAATAGTTAGTATCGGGCTTTTCTAATGCGATGTACATCGTTTGCGAGCTATTGCACAGTGAACAAGTTATCCCGTGCGTACACGGAGCATAGTAGTTGCGGCTTCCCTAGGAATTTTCTTAAAAAAAAGAAGTATTATGTTATCATTAATATGATATATTAGTCAATTTTAATATCTTCTATTGTCAAACTAGTTATTGTAAACAACTAGTAAACAATATATATCAAATCTAATGGAGAATTTTAACTTTAAACTTGCAGGTTAGAATTAAAACAGTTAGGACAAGTGAAAATACTAAAAACGCTAGAAGGTTATTTTGGTAAAAACGGAACACGCCCCTGCTCCAAATGCTTATAACACTGACGATAGCGTAAAGAAAAGATATTTTGGCTCAGCCTCTGTATCTCCGCTTCCGCTTCCGCTTCAGCTTCAGCTTCGCTGTAGTTACAATTTTCTCTTGCTTTAACGAGGTAACAAAACTTCTTAACCCTCTCATGTATCAGATCTACTATGTTTTTCCTATTTTTTCCAGATCTATTTAACCGTTTACAAAATCAATTAAAGATAAAGGGACACGGTAAATCTAAGATCTGTCTTCTTGACCTTGATTCTAAGATATGATTTTAATTTTATGTGGATCTCTGAATAATTTCTTTGTCTGAGGAGAATAGAGAAATCTGAACCCTATAACTCGTTATTCATTACTTTTAAAAATGTTGTATAGTTTCGTTAAACATTTTAGCAAGAATAAGGTGATTTATTTTTTGTAACTTGAAAAATTGATTTGGTTGTGTTGGTGTCTAGGGTTGTCAACCTACCCAAATTTTAATGGGTTTTGGTGAATTATTCATTTACCCTGTCACCCAAATTAATCCGTTCAAGATGAATCATCTTGGTTTCTAGTGTTTTTGGTGCCTGAACTTCCACATAAGCTAAATGAAATAAAAATTCAGGGCTTTAGAATAACATGGTGATATATTTAGTGGAAAATACATTTTTCTTACCACAATTTTCTTTTAAGCATGTATTGTGTGGAAAGACTTGTACTTCTGTACAGGGATAAGTGTGAGAATTAGAAACTCTGATTTTATGTTAACATGCAAATTATTTAGTATCGGAATGTAATTGATCAGAATCAATATAAAGGATTCGTATAGTTGATTCCAACTAATTTAGGAATGGGGTATAGTTGATGATTGGTTGATGCATTACGGGAGCAATATTGTCATTGCTAGTTATTAAATTGGGTCCTGGAAATACAGTGGTATATGGAGGAACTTGGGCTGATTTTTTTAGGCTATTTGCGTTGCATTGTTATGTTTTGATGAGCTGAACTTGTTTCTTGTTTTATAAAGTTAAACGTGTAACTTAAGCTTTTGAATAGAACTTTATCTTTCTCGATTTTATTCAAGATTTACTTTTGATCGATTTTTGGACTTAAAACAAAGTCATCTATTAAAAATAAAACTCAAAGATTTGAAATGGCATGAAGAATACTACAAGTTGAATGAAAATCATGGTCAAATTTTAGTAGGTTTGACACTCAAATAGTGAAAAAAATAAATACTCAAATAGTGAAAAAAATAAATAATGATCTTTCTGGGATGATGTATGTAACCGTTGCTGAAATTCAAGAGAAATCACTAGTGTCCTCAGAAAAGCAACAAGTCCCAAGATGACTGGGTATGTTAACTTTTGAAAAAGAAACTGTAATTTGTTGTATGCTATGGTATCTGTTTTATTGGCTGCCTCAAGCTTTTGGTAGGAAGTTTTTATTTTAGGTGGAACATATCTAGCAATTATTTTGCTATTGTCAAACAATTTATCACGTTTTACTTCAAATGCTCTGCATCACTGATTAAGGTCATCTAACTCATCATACAATGACTAAGATGAAAAAATATTTGAAAGAATGAGCAATATGATGCATGATTGCTGGCATTCTTAACTGATGTTTTGCTGTGTGCTGATGAAGTACATTATGTATGTTGGAAGTGGACTAAATTGATTTGTTTCCCTTCCCTTTTCACCAACAATGTTTCTTGTATGATCTCAGGGTGGAAAGAGTCTTGAAATCTTCTACTCAGGCGGGATGAGGCCAATTTTCTGTGGGAATGTTGAATATAACGCCAGACAGTCAGAGTTGGAGAGGCTTTTCAGAAGATATGGAAAGGTGGATAGGGTTGATATGAAATCTGGTATGCCTCGACAGTCTTGATTTTATGTTTATAATTTATTTCTAACTTGATAATGTGCTATCTATTTGGAAGCTCTTATTGGTTATTTGGTTGAGTTTGCTCTGGACAAGAACTATTTATCTGGAATGACCTTTATGTCCCCAATCTCTGTCCTGCAAGATTATACATGTAACTATACCAAAAAAAGGATTTTATGTGAGACGAATTGGGATATGGTTAACTAGCTTCAATTAAAGCCTTCCTGCTGCAGTGGTGTTATTTCGATATATTTACCTTGTTATTTTTAATATATTATCCTCTATGTTGTGGGTGAGTTTGGATCATGTATCTGATGGTCCTGCAGTAAGGTGCTTGAATATGCCGTCTAGTGGGATGGTGGAAGATTTTACTTCCATTTATCTGGACAGTTTTTTATTTGGTTGAGAGTTGTTACCTCTATGCTACTTCAAACTGAGGCATGAAATGATTTGCCAAAGTGTTCGTCCGGCTAATTGCATATCAAACCTGGACAATACAATACACCATGTTCTATCCAATCTGGGGAAAACAGTTCTTATGTAACTTATTACCTGGTAAGCTTCGACTAGGTTCTATGAAGTCTGGCTACAGATGTTTTTGATAACAAGCAACTAGTAAAGCTGTTGTGCTGGCAAAGCAGTTGATTCATGAAACAAGGAGTAGCTCCTACAGGCTACAGTGAAAAATGTCACCTGAGTATGGTAAGTCTAGAGTTTCAGAAGTCCCACCGGCACTTATCCCATACATTCAACTGTCCAAGGACTTGAATAGTTGGTTTGCTAGGGGACACCACGTTCATGCTTCACATTGTAACAGCACTACGCCGATGAGCTGAAAATCTGTTCAGATCATTTGACTCAACAGCAGAAGATGTGTAGTTTCTTATGGGTGTTAGGATATGTTTACAAAGAAGTGTATTTAAGTATAAACCCCCATACTCAATTATTCTTTGGCGCAGGATAACATTGCAATGTCCATACTATCATGGCTGATGGACGGCGTCTCATTTCATTTCCTAGCTGTGACAAGTGTTCTCTTCTTGTCTCCTAGAAGAGCTCTCTGATCCATCATGGCATCACAATCATACATTTTCCTCAGTCACTATTGCCCTCCATTTCCCAGCCTTCATTTTACAGATTTGTCACAACTCACAATGCCGACCTCGATGCTGAGGCAGCAGATTAAAATGGAGAAGGCACTTTCTTTACATTGTTCCCTCATGTGACATGCACCTTTACTTGAAATCTGTTAGTCACCACCAAAGGTCTGTTACTGATTTTACTGGTAAAATTTTTTCTAGATTTGACAGAGTGGTCATTTTTATGATTGAGATGTAAAGTTAAGATGGTTTACATAATTACATCTCTGTTTGATGGGAGTTCTTTTCATTTTTCTGAATACTGAAGAATATTTCACTTGAGAATTCTTGTTCTCATTTCCTTAGTTTTTATTTAATCTTTGGTGTTTCCTGGGGTGGGATTTCAGGTTTTGCTTTTGTTTATATGGACGATGAAAGAGATGCAGAGGATGCTATTCGTGGACTTGACCGAATAGAATTTGGTAGAAAGGGCCGCAGACTTCGCATTGAGTGGTCAAAGGTAATCCATTTGTTGTCTTCAAATCCCTCTCTCCCCTGAAAATCTTCAAGTTCACTTGGTAATCTCAATGGCTATGCTGCAGGAAGAGCGTAGCAGTAGGAGGCCAGAGAGCTCTAGGAAATCTTCATCTAGCGTCAAACCTTCAAAGACTTTGTTTGTCATAAATTTTGATCCACATAATACTAGGAGCAGGGATATAGAGAGGCACTTCGATCCGTATGGAAAAATACTCAATATAAGGATTAGGAGGAATTTTGCGTTTGTCCAATATGAAACACAGGAGGATGCTTCTAGAGCCTTGGATGCTACACACATGAGGTATCTTCTTAATATGAGTTATAATGTGATTACTTATCAAACTTTTTCCTAGTTTTCCATATTTTCCACTGCCATAGTTGACCAACCTTTGTTGTTCATGTTTTGCTTTCTGATGCAGTAAACTGATGGATCAAGTCATTACAGTTGAATATGCAAATAAAGATGATGATGACAGGAGAACTGGGTTTAGTCCTGATAGAAACCGTGATAGGGGTGGTCTCAGGAGAGGTTATGACCGAGATCGATCTCGGAGTCCTTATGGAAGAGAGAGGGGAAGTCCTGATTACGGCCGTGGTCGGGTCCGTAGCCCAAGTCCACTCCGTCATGGTAGGTCAAGTCCTGATTATGGTCGTGGCGCTAGTCCAAACCCCAATCATAGGGAAAGGAATTCTGAGTATGGCCGTGGCCATAGTCCAAGCATGAGAAAGGAGAGGAACCCTGATCAAGGAAATGGTCATAGCCCAAACCCTAGGAGGCTGAGAGCTGGTTCTGAAAATGGCCATGTGAGCAGTCCACCGGAGGAAGGAATGTTGGATGATCGTAGAGCCAGCCCTAGTCCTCCAAGGGGGAGGAGAGAGAAACAGAGCCCCGATGGTTATCGCGGTCGCAGCCCAAGGTCTAAACCTGAAGAAATCGATAGTCCTGGATATGCTGCAGCAGAAAGTCCTCTTCCAGAACGACACAGGAGGTTTGCACCTTGTTTTCCCTTTTTTTAGCTCTTGGTTCTGCATATCTGTGCTCTGTGGTACAGTTCCTCGATTACTTTCTTGCTAATAAGCTTTGCAAATCATCTTATATGTTTCTAATGCAGCGATTCACCTCCAGCTAGAGAAAGATCTCGCTCCTAATTTGCTCGGTATCAGGCTGACTTTGGAGTCATATGTGGAGGGACGGTCCCCTTGCTGAGTGGTGCTGTAGAAGTATGCTTTAAGCAGCTTGAACATCAAAATTTCATGTCTTTGTTTGCACATTTCATATGTTCAAAATTCCAGTCACTCTAGCATGGCTTTGACAATTGGTCTCGTACTTGAAATAGACTTGCTAGTATTGCGTATTCTGTTTTGAAGTTGAAAGTCTCATGGTAAAACTTGGATTGCGCATTTGAGTTAAGCAAAAAAAACAATTTGCTTAATATCAGGTTCTCTGAATATTTAGTTTGGGTGATTTTAAAACGTTCTGTAGTAATCAAAGTGCGTCTAGCTGAGGCATCTGCGTCTCTTTGATGAAGATTAATTAGCATCTGAAGCAAAATGAAAACCAAAAACGTATGTTAAAGCAAAAAATATGGAGTGGTACATAATTGTTTTAACTAATCAAGGCATATTAATACATACGCATGGAAATATTCTAAGTCGACATTTCTTAATTCTTAACGATAACAGATTTTAAAGCAAATTAAGCACTCCCTTGTATACAATTAAACTATGTCTGGGCGCAGTAGGTACCACGCGTGTTCGTTTTGGTTTATATTAGTAGAAATGGCGTGGGGTAACTCACTATTTAAGGTGGTGTTTGTTTTTTATCGAGCAATTCTAACGTTGAGCGAAAATAGCCATTACTCTATTAAAATTAATGAAAAACCATTTTTACCCTTTCTTCCATTGCTTTCCTTCTCAAACCCTCGCTTCTCACTCTGCATCGAATACATTGGCTCTGGTTTCTTGATTAAGAACTAAACAAACTGGGCGTGACTCTTGCAGAGGAAGTTAGTTCATTTAATCTATAATTTTTAGCTGAAAAATACAAGAAAAGGAAAAGGAAAACACAAACAAGTGTTTCTCTTTTCTCTGTTTGAGATATCCACAAACAAAAATTAGTGCAAATGGGTATTTGTTGAAAGAGATTTTGAAGACACTTTGTGGAGTGAATTAATTAATGGTCTTACGCTGTTTTTTTGAAAGTGGAAGATCAGTTGCCAGAATACCAATTGAGTTTTCTTATTTCAATGAATCAAAATTTCTTTTTTTTTTATATGGGTCCTGAACTTAGAGTTGGAAGTTCTAAAATTAAGGACATTTGGTCCTTAACTTAGAGTTACACGCACAAAAATTAATGACAGACAATCCTTAACTTAGAGTTACAAGTTCAAAAGTTAAGGATATTTGGTCCTGAACTTAGACTAACAAGCTCAAAAGTTAAGGACTATAGGTCCTGAACTTACAGTTACAAGTTCAAAAGGACATTTTTCCTGAAGTTTGAGTTCCAAGTTCAAAAGTTAAGGATAATAGGTCCTTAACTTTGAATTCCAAGTTCAAAAGTTAAGGACACTTGACCCTGAACTTCAAGTTTCAAGTTTTATCCTTAACTTTGAGTTCCAAGTTCAAAAGTCAAGGACACTTAGGTCCTGAACTTTGACTTACAAGTTCAAAAGCAGAGTTTAAAAGTTAAGGATCTTAACCTTTTATTCAGAGTTCAAAAGTTAAGGACACTTGGTCCTGAACTTAGACTAACAAGTTCAAAAGTTAAGGACATGCAGTCCTTAACTTACAGTTACAAGATAAAAAATTAAGGACAATAGGTCCTTAACTTTGACTTACAAGTTCAAAAGTTAAGGACGCTTGGTCCTGAAGTTTGAGTTCCAAATTCAAAAGTTAAGGATATATAGTCCTGAAGTCCTGAAGTTAAGGACATGTAGTCCTGAACTTAGAGTTACAAGTTCAAAAGTTAAGGACATGTAGTCGTGAAGTTAAGTTCAAAAGTTAGGGACATGAGCAGAAGGGTATTTTCGTCCGGACAGTTAAAATTTATTAAAGTAATGACTAAAGACGAAAGATATTTTAAACAATGACTTAAAAGTAAATACATGTGTTATTAGTGGCTAATACGAAACATAAAATATACGGTGGCTTTTTGAGGGGGGTAAAATGTGTATGAGACAATACTTATTTATCGAGCATTAGTCCCCTATTTTAGTCTTTCAAACTTCATAAAGAGACTGTCTTGTCAAATTTTCGTTTTAAAACAATGATCACATCCCAGTGTTCTCCATTCAAAGTTACAAATAATATTGCCGTTACTTCAAAACTAAACTGAAGTGTCAAAATCATCAAACAACCTTAGCACCAATAGTGTGTACATACATGAGTTATAATGCTTACCCAGCTGCCTCTCAATTTCTATGATGAACGAATAAAACAATGCCACGTACAGTAGCTCAACTGAAACGTGACAACCTGCTACAAACAGTTTCATTGGGGTTACCCACCGGCTACAACCGGTCACTGTCCGCAGCAATTCCCGCTGGGTATAAAAATCCCAATCAAATTTTCCCACGTCTAGTCGCTCGCTGAAGTTCTACTAGTTGCTTGTTACAAGGTTTTTAGCTCTTTTCCCATTATGTTCTTTTTTATCCTGTGCTCTAAAATTTTAGCTACCTAGAAGTATAATCTTTTTCTCTTTCTTTTTTGTTCCTTTGAGTAATTTTCCTAGTGATCCCAAGTTTTGGGTACCTGTTAATGTGTCTTGGTAAATTATCCGAGTAATTTAGCTGTAATGCGGGTTACAATTTCTTTTACTGCTGCTATTTTAATTTTAATTTTAATTTGTATGTTCATAATTGTATACTATTTCCTCATAAGTCATAACATGATCGATAGTGAATTTTCCTTCTGCTATCCTTTGGGTATCTAATTTAAGTCTTTAATTACTTGCTTAATTGGGTTCGCAATTTGTAAGTTGGGAAGTAGATGTGTCAGAAAGGAGAAGATTTTATACTATTGTCTGCTCTTAAATTTGTTGAGAAATGTTTTGTTATAGCTGCTAACTAGATATCTTCTATCCTTTTTTTAATGTTGCTCAGAAGTTTACCAGATTTAAGTCTTCCATTGCTCCCATTGTTTCGAGAACATTTTAGGGCTGTATGTGGTTGGTGAAGAATAATTATAGTTCAATAGTTTGCTACTATTTCTTAGGTTGTTTGGATGATAATTTGCGTCCAACTTTTTGCATAAGGGTTAAACATATTTCTGCACCTTAGGAGAGCTACTTGGATCCCCGCCAGCAAGAGCCGGTGCATCCAATGGTGCTTTCTCGGGTGGCTGGAGGGGTGGAACACTCATCTTCAAGTTCTGGTATCTTTTACCAAGGAGATCGGCAGTCTCAAGTTGTGGGTAATTCACACATGTGGTCATCATTCAAGAATGAATCAAATTCTTTACCTGGAAATGTGCTGTCAAGCATGGGTACTGTTTCTGGGGATGTTAGTAATACAGTTTTGAATAGTGTGGAAAGCTCAGGTCCAAGTTTTGGCGCGAGTTCTTTCGTTACAGATGCCAATTCAGGACTTTCAGGAGGTCCTCGGTTTCAGAGAAGCGCCAGCATTAGTGCAGAGTCCTACATACGGTTGCCCGCGTCACCTATGTCGTTTTCCTCCAATAATATTAGCATATCCGGTTCATCAGGCATGGATGGATCCTCTGTAGTTCAGCAAAAGTCTAATCAAGAACCAAACTCCCAACAGCTTCAACCTAGTCTGCAGTATCAGGGAGCTTCGAGTGTTACGTCTCTGTTCACATCCAGAGTTGAGCAGATTCAGCTGTCCAATGGTCCAGGACGAAGGGTTCCTGAATCTTTAGGTCAAGATCACGTTCCTCTGTCATATATGCAAAAGAAACCGCGTTTAGACATCAAACAGGATGATATTCAGCAGCAAGTTCTGCAACAGTTATTGCAAAGACAGGACCCTTTGCACCTGCAGAACCCCAACCCTCAGTTACAAGCCTTGATCCAGCAGCAGGGGTTAAGGCAACAACAGCAACAGCTGTTGCAATCAATGTCACCAATTGAGCGCTCCCAGCTATTGCAGCAACAGCAGCTGCATTTAAGGCAACAACTTCAACAACAAGCTGTGCAGCCTGTATCAGCCATGAAGCATCCCTCTGATAGTGTCGTGTGCTCTCGGCGGTTAATGCAGTACCTGTACCATCAGCGACAACGACCTCCTGTGAGTGAACTTGTTTTTCATTACGAAGAAGGCTCCATCTAAAAGAACTTCATGTGTCTCATTTGCTTATTTGATTTGTTAAATTTCTGTTAGGATAACTCAATTGCCTATTGGAGAAAGTTTGTAGCTGAATATTATTCCCCACGTGCAAAGAAGAGATGGTGCTTGTCGTTGTATGATAGCATTGGGCATCCTTCGCTTGGTGTATTTCCACAAGTTACCGTGGTATTATTATTATTATTACCATTTTTCCCTTTTTTTTCTCTTGAAAATTAAACTTTTGGTTCTTAAGTCTAGGAGTGACGGTACTATGACTTATGGCTATTAGCTGATAGAGTTGTGTATGTTAGGTTTTTCTTCAAAGAGAATGATGTGGACAGTATATCTGCTTTTTTTGTCTTACATGTAATGTCATTTGCACCTATTTGCTCAATACAATGTGTATTGCTATATGGTTTTCCATTTCCTTAAGTCAGTCTTCCCCGGAACCCCTTTTTAAACTAATCTCACAAGCATCATGTTGTAACATGTTCACTTGTTCCATATTTTCCAGCAGGATGAATGGCATTGTGATATTTGCAGATCAAAATCTGGAAGGGGATTTGGTGAGTGGGTCAATTAGTCATCTCATTTCGATTACTAGTCATTTATTTAAAGTTGTCACATTAGCATAGGTAGGTTCAAGTGATGAAACTCTGGTGCTTATTATGTCATGGTCTAGAGTCTCTCAGTTCTGTCACTTTTGAGTAGTGTCTATTAACTTATAGGGTATTCTTGGTAAATTGAGTTTAGAACACCTACACAACAGGAGATCTGTCACGTCAAAATTGATAATATTTGCTTGGAGGGCTTGAGGAAGGTCATCCAGTTTATGTGCATCACATTTTGCGTGCATGAAATATAAGATTTAAGTTGATGTGGCGCACTATATTTTCATAATTACCCTGTAATGTCTACTTTAAATCTTAGGGAGGCATGGCAAAAATTGTTAACTTATCTGCTTCAACTAACTCTTATGACGGAACAATTTTTTGAAGCTTTACTTATCCCCATAATACAGAGAGAATTTCCTGAAAGAACTAAACCTTTGAAATCTCAGCTTGTGAAATTGTACAAGTGTGGCATCAAAATGCATGAATGGTCATTGACTAATGCATATAATTCCTAAAATGAATGCTTTCCCCAAATTAGAGTTCCAAAATTTCCAGATCATTTTAAAGGAACTCCCCCATCCCCTCCAACCTCCCAAAACCAACAACTCTCAAAAGGAAAGAAGTTACGAAGCCTGAGTGACTAGTCAAATCTCTTTTTGCTAGCTAGAAGTAACACATGGAATTTTTTCTATAGAACCTGGAACTTAAGCGGAAACCTATATCTAAAATCTGATGATACTCTTCATACAGTATTTTGTGTAGCATCAGATATTAGTGGAATATAATCTTTTGTTCAGTAGAAGATTGTGAACCTTAGACATATGATATCATACAAAACAGTGATTCTTGGCACACTAACATCTCATTGCTGGCCATCTCAAGGTGGAAGACGTGTTCTACTGCCACAGAGTGGTTGTCCACTTGTCCTGTTTTCACCGTAAGCTCAGTTGCCAGAGTGTTTGTTGGAGTGATAAACATCTTGAAACTAGAAGCAGCAAGTAACTTAAAATTTGTTAGAGCAAGATAATTGTTGCTAAATTGGCAAGTAAAACTGTAGAGGTAAAGTATTTCACAGCAATATCATCTGACTCTGACTCTAAATAAAAGGATTTTTTTTCCCTCTCGTGACACATATGGTATTTGCGCTCTACAAAAAAGAGAAAAAAGAAAATGATATAGATTTAATTGCTCAGTTAACAGTTTTGTAAATGTAAATTACAAAACTTTTTAAGATGATGCAGATGCAATCATAGAAGTTTTAGGCTCCTTATAAGAAGAACAAGGAGTTATGGTTTTTGTTTTTTGTTTCTATCTTCTCATGATGTAAATTTTTGCTTCCAGTAAAAACTCTGCTGATGATTGATTAATATATTGGATATGTTACTTTCTCAAAAAAAAAAAAAAAAAAAGTAGACGCCCTTTCTGCGCAGAAGAAAAAAGTTGTATAAAAACCTTGAACTTATGTGAGAGAATGATGCATATGGCTTCAACCTCTGAGTTTCCAGTTATCATATTTTTGGAATGAGTTGAGTCTTGGTCTTGGACTCCTCATTCCATTAGCAACTGCTTGTTTTGCATTCTCACTTGCTCCTTGTTTGGTGGTTTCTAACAGAGGCAACTTTTGAAGCACTTCCGAGGCTGAATGAAATCAAATTTGGCAGTGGTGTTATTGATGAACTATTGTTTTTGGATTTCCCACGTGAATGTAGATTCCCTTCAGGACTAATGAAGCTGGAATGTGCGAAAGCAGTTCAGGAAACTGTATATGAACAACTTCGTGTGGTGCAGGAGGGCCAACTTCGAATTGTTTTCAGTGCTGATTTAAAGGTACATTGAAAGATACAATTGCCTTATAAGGGATCAGTGGCTCTATAATAGTAAATTTTAATGATTTAATGCCTTTACCAGATATTGTCATGGGAATTCTGTGCACGGTATCATGAAGAGCTTCTTCCTCGAAGATTAGTTGCACCACAGGTACATGAGCTCTCAGCCTCTCAAAAGTTATTCTGGTTCTTCTGCGGAGATCTCCCCTCCAAGTACATGATGTACTCATTCGAAGTATTACCATAGACATCTGAAATTTTAGTTTTGATACACCTTTTTGATGTGTTAATTTCTTTAATGTTTTTATTTTGTACTATATTTTATAGCATGCAGAAACTATTTGTTCTTCCTTAGAAGCTGTTTGGTAACCTATTTTGGAGGTTTTGGAAAGTATGTCCGTGGATGCTTTAGTGCAGTTTTTTCCAGTAGAAAGCTGATGGAATTACTATTTAAAAGATTTGGTTCAGCTGAAGTTTGTTCGGTTGCTGTTGAGTTTGATTCCACTGGGATAACTGGTGGCCAGCACTCTTTGTTGGAAGGTCCGGACATTTTGGCTGCAGAACGCAAATAAGTAGTTTCCAATTGTCTTCCTCTGGCTACTAAAACATTTGCAATCAGTTGAACTGTTTGATCTGTAACTGTTGAGTTTGATTATAATAGGACAGCTGGTAGATACCCCTCTTTGTTGGACGTTCATTTTTGCGCAGAAGGCAGGTAGGAAGTATGCTATTGGCTTCCCCTGGAGCAGTTAGTAGCCACCCTTCTTTGTTGGAGGCTCCACATATTTTGGCTGCAGAATGGAAATGGGAAGTTTCAAATTGACTTTTTAGTGGGGCAGCTAGTGGCCTCTCTTCTCTGTTGGAGGTTCTGGACATTTTGGCTGCAGAAAGGAAATAGGAAGTTTCCTATTGACCTACATACTGCCACTTAACTTAGCAACTTTAAGAAATTTCCTTCTCAATTTTGATGTTTAGTCTCTTGTAAATTAACTGTTTGAGCATACAATAAATGAACAACCATTTTTATTTGCAACTTGTCTTCATATGACATTTTGTCTGCAGGTAAATCAGTTACTGCAGGTTGCTCAGAAATGCCTGACTACATTAACTGAAAGTGGGTCTAATGGAGTTTCTCAACAGGACATCGAAGCAAACAGCACTATGTGAGTAACAAGTTGCTGAGGTTACTGTTGATGTTACTTTTCTTATTTCTCATTCACGTTGCTTGATCTATTGGTATGTGTTCCAACTCTCATACTGGATTCCGCTTTTTCCTGTGAGTGGCATCTTTTACTTGTGTTGAGTACTCTCACTTATTTATCTTTACTCTCTGTCCTAAATTGCTCCTTTGATATCTTTTGTGGTACCCTTACAGTACGTTACTTCATTTTTGTTTTTTGTGCTGCTAAATATGAATCGTATGCATTGAAAAAAGTTTATTTGGTTTACAAGTTAAGGAGAACACTTGATTCGTATACGAGACATGTTGGATGATTGCTTTCTTGAAGTCTCTTTTTCAATCCCAGGGTGCCTAGTGGCTAAAGCAGTTTTGCTTGGGGGGATTGGCATTTTGCAAATATCTGACTATGTATTGTTCGCTACTGGTGGAGTTTATGTTCTCTCCACGATGCAATTGGTTCAAACTATAATTCCACATCACATTGTTTGATGTTGAAGTTTATTCACTTTAGGGTCATCTCAGCCGGACGTCAGCTTGCCAGGAGTTTGGAGATGCAGCCGCTTAATGATTTGGGATTCTCCAAAAGGCATATGAGGTGCTTACAGGTAGTTTGGATATGTTGACTTTAAAATGGGAGGGAGAATTCTCCTCCTCTTTTCCGTAAATTAAAAGAGTATTGGCTCTTTAATTTGGCTTGCTGATGTCATTTGATGTTCAGATAGCTGAGGTTGTGAACAGCATGAAGGACTTAATGGAATTCTACAGAGATCATAAAGTTGGGCCAATTGGTAATTTCCTTTTTTCCCATTATTCGAACTGTTATGATGTATATGATAGATTTGTAATTGGAGGAGTTATTTTTTCCAATATGGGGAGAAAATTGACTATGCCAACACTCTTTTTGCAGAGGGCTTAAAGAACTTCCCACGGCATGTTACTGCAGCTAAGCTTCAGGTGCCCTCTGATCACAGTGCACTGAACAAGATTATATCATTGCATCCGGGGCTTAATGGCCAGATAAACAATAATCAGCACATGGCTGGTCGGAGAACTTTAAGTGGCTCTGCACAAGCTGCTCCTGCACTGACAAACTACCAGAATATGCTTATGCGGCAGAACTCGATGCATTCAAACCCAATGGCAGTTCGACAAGAGGTTGCTTCTATCAGTAATTCAAATCACTCTCGATCTACATTGTTGCAAGGGCTAAATGGTGTATTGCCAGGAATCTTGTTGAACTTACCTGTTAATGGCCTGTCAAGCATCAATGTGCAGCAACAACTGCAACCACAGCAGCGATTACTGAATAGTAATGGCTTCCAGCAACTCCAGCAAAATCATGCTCAATCCTCCTGCGGTAGTCAGGCTTTGCACCAGCAAATGATGCAGCGATTCCTCCAGGATATGAATACTAATAGCAGTGGAGCTGGGCAGAGGTCAGATGGTAATGCTTCTAGGGAAGGGCTTGGTTTTGGAAACAATAGTTGTGCAACCACTACAAATGAGCCAAGCTCTATAGGACCCACCCCCTGCAGAAGTAACAGTTTCAAAGCGGCTTCTAGTCGTGAATCATCTGTTGGTGCTGGCAACTGTAGTTTTAGCGAGAAAGCTCCAGATTCTCACCCGAGTATTCATCAATCAGATGAAGTGGTTCCAGATATAACACAGGAGCTCACTGAAAATGGTTTTTTTAGCGATCTTGACAACATGAATTATGGATGGAACGAGTGACTAACATGTTTTGCTCCTTTGGCTTTTTATAAGATAAGAATACTGCCATACATCTTTGTACAGGTTGTTGGGATTAGATTTTTGTCTTGTTCTCGATCGCCTTTATTTTCTGGTCGTGGGGCTGTTTTAATGGACTGGAACACATATTAACTGGGTTTTAAAATGGCTGTACAATCTTTTGCTCGTTGTTGGGTGAATAAGGGGTGGCAAAATAGTTAAAAGAAAATAATTAATCACTCATATTATATATTAAAAAATGGATTGGATAATGAACTTTTTAGAACGGGTCAAATATGAATAAGAATTATATTATTCATTTAGAAAATGGATAACCAATCAGTAACCAACGGATAACAAATGGGTCTAACTTTTATATTTGTAAAACTTCAAAATAAGGGTTCCTCAAGTTAGGGAGATTAAGAATTCTTCCAAAAGTGATCATATGCAAAAAGTTCATATTATCCGTCGGTTAATCCGTTTTTCTCCGTATTAAATATGGGTCGGGTCGGATAATTTATTCGTTTTATTACTCATTTTGATCTGATCCATATCTGGCCCGACCCGTCGTTTGCCACTCCTAGGTGAATCCATGCATTAATAGTTATTCTGACGTAAGACTTGTAAATACATTTGTTGGTGAAACTATTCGTCATTTTAGTGTCAAGGCTAACTTTTTTTCCCTTTTTTTTGGTTTCTCTCCCGGAAACCTTTACCAGCATTGGACAAGACTAAATTTTCACATTGGTCCACTAGATATGCACTATTTTTTAAAGCTTTCCTCGCAAAACATGCAAATTCAGTAATCTCTT
This sequence comes from Nicotiana paniculata, assembly GCA_005239505.1. NCBI lineage: Eukaryota > Viridiplantae > Streptophyta > Magnoliopsida > Solanales > Solanaceae > Nicotiana > Nicotiana paniculata. The sequence continues at coordinate 1,921 of ML366922.1, read as the reverse complement.
GATTCAAAATCATTTACCCTCAGATCTAAATCTAATGGATGAAATTCGTCGACTGCAGTCTGACAACATCAGAATACTGTGCTGGTTTTCGCGATTCTAGCGGGCTTCTCTGGTTCACTTGGCCCTATGTATGTTGTATAAACCAATCGATCCTACAATCTTAATGGACTATTTAATTAATTCCTTAATATGCTCGGGATAATGAATTATTGGTGGGATCAGAAGATTCTATCAGTCAAGAGTAGGCCGTAAGTTTGTTAATAACTCAAGTGGATGTGGATTTGTTAGATGCAACTGAACTGATTAACGAACAACTGAGGATATCATGACCTAGTCCTACATTGACCTTTTTCTCATAGATAGTCCTCTTGTTACTTGTCAGTAGATTTTATTCAATAACTACATTCATTCTTCATCTGTATTTTTTTGCTGTTTAGTTTTAAGAGGTAGGGTGATAATTCTATTAGCAGTTATCAGTGCTTGGTTTCTGTGGGTTGAATACTTGAAATATTTTCATTTTAACTATACTTAGCTTGTATTTGATTAATCCATCTGCCTGAGTTAATTACTTGTTTAGTAATTTGGGGCTGAGCAAAATTCGAATAAGAATATATAGGAGGATGTTTAGTAATTTTGGGCAGAGAGGAGGATGTTGAGATGGATGTGTGGGTGTATCAGGAAAGATAGGATTAAGAATGAAGCTATCCGGGACAGAGTGAGATTAGCTTCCATGGAGGACAAGATGCGGAAGTCGAGGCTGAGATGGTTTGGACATGTTAAGAGAAGAAGCATTGATGCTCCTGTCAGGAAGTGTGAGAGGTTGGCCATGGAGAGTTTGAGAAGAGGTCGAGGTAGGTCTAAAAAGTACTGGGGAGAGGTGATTAGACAGGACATGGCGCTGCTACAGCTCACCGAGGACATGACCCTTGATAGGAGGGTGTGGAGGTCGAGGATTAAGGTAGAATGTTAGTATGTAGTTTTTAGTTGTTCACTGATAGTTTTAGTAGCATGCACGTTCCTTCATATTCTTAGATTTTTATTACGTTATGTGGTTTTGTTCGCCTCAAGTATTGAATTCCATGTTGCTATTATTTGGTACTACTTATCTTTTATCTCTCCCTTTTTCTTTTCTCTTCGTTCTTTCTTCCTTCCTTGCTTGCTTTCCTCTTCTTCTTGCCCTTCCTGAGCCGAGGGTCTATTGGAAACAACCTCTCTACCTGCATTAAGTAGGGGTAAGGTGTGCATACAGACTACCCTCCCCTGACCCCACCTGTTGGGATCATACTGGGTTTATTGTTATTGTTATTGTGTATATATATATATATATATATATATATATATATATATAGAATCCTCCTGACCTTCTCGTGTGCATATTTTTTATATTTTGAATCTTTTTTTAAGTGAAAATCCTATCTCTTCCGGTGATTCCTCTGAAGGAATAATACCATCGTCTGAGGGATAACCGAGTAGAGAGGCATGTCCCCAAGCGCTAAGATACTAACACCAACTAGAAAAACTGTGTTACACAAAGATATTAAAAAGACAACTAAAACAATTACATAGTGTTATTGCTACTGTGTTAAAACAGAAATTGAAAACTGTTAGAAGAAATTGAAAAGCTGTAAACGATAAANGGTAATGGATTAAATCCTCCCAGGATGAAACAGAATAAACCTTCCTGCAACAGTGGCAATACAAACTGCAGGATACCAACGAACTCAAAGAACGAAGCAAAATCACACTTACGAATTTGAGAGAGAAACTGCGAAGTAGGATGCAGGATTTTTAGAAGGAAGTTCTGTATTTTCGAGTAAGTGAAAAGGAAGCCATCCCTCGGAATTTATAGGCAATTATCGGAAGAGGTGTCTGTCTAAAAGGGAAAAGCAGCGTTCAACGTTTTGGATATTCCAGTTAATTC
>ML366921.1:0-38769 GCA_005239505.1 Nicotiana paniculata | reverse complement strand
AACTGTAATGAAATCTAGCTAGCGTAACTTGAGAGAGTGCGTCTAGTAAATTATCATGATTACATGAGAAAGATTTATGGTAGATAGAGTGTTCATGATTGAAAGAGACGATTAATCAAGCTATAAGAAGTATCCGAGAAAGAATTCACCAACCGGAACCATAACCTTAGACCTTTATTATCATTGTTTACATTAAATTGTTAGTCAACTACTAGTTTATTATTTTTTTATTAGATTTAGTAAACCTCACCAAATTATATTCAAAAGTATTGAGAAAATTAAATAAGTACCAGTAGTATTTTATAAACTCAATTGATACGTCAATTCCCTGTGGGATCGACTCTGGGCGTAATACCCCAGATTATATTTGCAACGCCCGTTTAGTCTTTCTATAAGACATAGTTGAGCGTGATCAATAAGCAACAACGGTTCAAAAGAACTCTCAAAGTATAATATGATTAATCAATAATGAACTCCCACAATGAATGAAAAGAACTCATATTATAGGAGTAAAAATTACTTAAAACAACGTAGGGTGGCTGCCGTGGCAAACCCTAACTTGGAGGCTAAGCTAAATACTAGAAAACATAATAAAAACAAATAAAAATAAGAGGGTGAGAGGGCAAATCCCTTTGGGGCAGATTTGGACCTTCAAACTACTAATTTGGGCAATTGGTTTGGACTCCAATTAGGCTCCTTTTTGAAACACCCCCTTTTGGATCTCTTTTAAGTTCAATTTAAGCTATTCTGGGTGCGCTTTTGATGGACTTCAAGGGATGATGTTGAGACCCAATATTCCTCCTCTTGGACTTTAATTTGGGCCACCAAATAATTAAAAACCTAGACAATTCGTCTCCTTTGGATTGAGCTCTTCGTCTATAATTAAATGACCTTAGTCACTCTTTAGTTTGAGATCTTGTAAATGACCTTCTTGGAACTTCCAAAACTCTATCCTTGTCCTTGATGCTATTATGAATGTCCTTCACGATTGCTTGTTATTCGTTCATCTTCATGAGGAGCTTCAACTAGGAATTTCTCTCTCTAACAACAATATTTTCGAACAAGGGGGATGTTCTCTGATTTGATGAGAGAAGCATAATTGTTTTCACGGTCATTATGACCACCATTTTGACCAACTTTTTTGTTCCACGCGACGCAGTCAGTAGGGAAGTTAAATTCTTTAGAGAAAATCGCAGATACTATGGGATCGTCTAAGAGCTTTGCAGTATCCTCTACTTGGTTAGATAGAACCAAGGCTGCAAAGTGTCACCCACCAATTCTATGTTCGCAGATACTAGTAGTAGAGGAACCTCCTTTCTTGGAAGAAGAATCACCCCCCATTTGACATAGAACCAAGGCTGCAAAGTGTCCCTCCCTTCCTATACATAGCGGGAGATTCTATGTTTGGTAACTCGTAAACAACAATAGTCCGACGAGGGGAACTTGCGGGGGACTAAAAGAAGTAGAAGGGTGAGGGATTTGTGTATCCATGATAATGATAGGTGAAATAATGAATTGGGAAAACATAAAATGGATAGAATGAAAGGAAGAAGACGAAGAAAAAGAAAGTAGGAAAAAGGTCTGAATGTTTCGTATTTATACATCATTATGGACCATCATTATTCCACTGTCACATCGAAGTAACAAAGCCGTCAGTGCCTAGAAAATCTTTGTAAGTTACATAACTAATCTACTACATCACATGTCTCGAGCATTAAATGAAAGTGCTGCATGTCGTTTCACTTCTTGAGCACGTCATTGTAACCTTGGGAAGAGGCAGTAAACATTCCGGAAAAAATTCTTTACCATTTACCGAATAATCAGTTGAGATTATTCAAAAAGTGGAAGGACTATAAAAAATAAACCCACGATGTGGACGAGTTAAATCTCAACACGTGCCATGTATGTTACAAAAGGGTTGAAGAATGACATAGACGGAATCTAAAGAACACTCGGTACTAGAAATATTGGTACGTAAATATTATTATCGAAACTCTTTATAACGGACTACGCCAAATCCGGTAGGAATAATCTCTCGTAGACATAGAAAGAAGGAGAATCAGTCAGTCCTCGATAAAGCAGATTAGACATAAATTTTCTATCTGTTACTAATTTTCAATGTAACAGGCAAAAAAACAATTAATGTGTATAACGGGTAAATGTGATTTTAGGGAAGAGTTATGAATAAATTCACTATTTAACATCCTCATTCTCTTCAACTGTATCTCATCTATAATTAGTTCTCATTCATATTCATTGTATTTTCGGCAAGTCTAACTTGGAGGAATCTGAGCTTCCTTTACTGCTTTACCTAGTTGTTTAATGTCACTGTTAATTTCTTATAGTAATTTCTTGATATTTCGAAAAGATTGTTAAACTAATTGTTAGCATCCCAAAATACAAAGTTAATTTCTTTGACCTGTAAGCTAAATTTTAGGTTAAACACTTAAAGAGTTGGTGGACTATAAAATTTCTTATAGATTGCGGGTAATAAGTAGGCTTATGGGATAATTAGAAAGGATGTAGTGGAATTTATGAATGAACTATGGGGTACTGGTTATAAGTTAAATTACTGGGGTAATAAGCTGGCAAGTAATGGAATAAGTGTCCTCAAAACCAAGTTAAGGGCATTATCCTTTCCACAAACATCACCTAATTTGATCAAGTTGTGTACGAGTAAAATTGGGGGAAATGCCTGCCCTAATTCCCTGATGAAAGAACTATGGAAGAACACGTATCCGCGAGATTGTAATAGTGGCTAGAGACCAATCGTATCGAGACCTGTGAAGGATGAACAACATATTCGACATCGACACGGTAAAGCGACGCACCCCAGACCGAGTATAATATATAGACTTCAGGAGATGCGGTGGGCGGTTATACACGACTTATAGGGAGGCCATAATAATAGCCCTCGACCGAACATTACGGCTCGAATCTCGTTTAGAATCAACTATGGATTAACAATTATCAGGAAAAAAATATTTTGACCTCTTTTTACACTTGTACTAAGACTGAAATTCTCCTACTATATAAAGTGGAAGTTTTTCTTTGATCTGACACCTTGTACAATGCAATTCAAAGCAACAAAAGTTTATTTTTACCCTCTAGCTTGTGCTGAATAAAAAATCAGGCTTGGTCATAACATTGTGATTGGGTTGATCGCTTATTTCGTCCTTAATTCATTTATCTGTTATTCTTAGTTATTCGTGTTGAATTAAATCATGCATCCTTTAAATCGCGTACAAATTTAATTGTTACTTGTTTTGGGGTAAATAGTTTGGCACCGCCCTCGAGCTTATAATAGTGGTGATTTGATATGAATCACCATAACACACTCTATTTTATGCTTGTTCTTTGAAAACAATGAGTCTGGCCATCACAACAAAAACAATAATTTGGTGCGCATCAACGATGTGCTTCCTACTGATCCCAACAATGTCCTAGTTGCTGTACCGGTTGATGTTAACTCGGAGGTGTCCATCAATATCAATTTTCCAACTGACCTTGAAAATAGTGTTCGTGGCGGACCCCAACCAACACACTGAGAAGTGCTCGAAGGCGAAGGTGATGGTGTAAGCCTACAAGTGATTTTCGATATGTTGTAGGATCAACATGCGAAAATAGCATAACAGCAGAACCAAAGCCACAACCATAATAGGGTCAGGCACGAACAATCCTTGGAAAGCACTCGAAGAGACGAACAAATTACTGAGAGACCGGGTGAAGCCGAGCTCGGGGTAAACCCGAGGTACTGAAAAAGCTCGAAGCATTGACAAAACGGGTGCAGTCAGGTGAGAAAAGATTGAGTCTAATAACAATAAGGTGGAAACATACAACTCTAGGGTCGATCAAATCCCGGGAGCACCCCTAATATTGAAGGGACCAGATTGCCAAATTTTTATGCAAAAGCCCTTTCCAATGAACGCGGTACCAAAGCCGATCCCGAAGTGGTTTCGTATGCCCCACATCCCCAATTTTAATGGGATCATGGATCCAAATGAGCATGTGACCTCCTATATATGCACGATCAAGGGAAACGATTTGGAAGATGATGGGCTCGAGTTTATGTTACTGAAAGAGTTTGGGGAGACTTTGGTCAAAGAGCAATGATATGGTATCACAACTTGACCCTAAATTCCATTGACTCATTCTCTATGCTTGCAGATGCTTTTGTTAAGGCTCATGCTGGGGCCATCAAGGCTGAGAATAGAAAGTCAGATATTTTCAAGCTCAAACAAAAGGATAACGAGATGCTGAGGGAGTTCATGTCAATATTCTAGATGGAATGGATGGATCTACCACCGGTCGTGGATGATTGGGCCGTTTAGGAATTCACTTAGGGGCTCAACCCCTGATGTCCCTTGTCATCTCAAAAGCTAATACAAAATTTGGTGGAGTACACGGCGGTAAACTAGGTCGACGTCCACAACAGGTACCAGTCAAAGATCAACGTCAAGACGACCAACTCGGGGCCCCTTATGGAGTTGTGTATCCCATCGGGGGTGATGATCTATATAATAGAGCCATTGATCAAGAGCCAAGACAGGTCCGACATCGGTATCAACCATACAACACGGACAGAAGGGGAAATGGATCTGATATCACCCTAAAAGGAACGAGAAGGGAAATGGTCAAGGGCCCGGTGGCTGAGGTATGATGAGAAAGAATAGGTTCGACAGGCCGCTCGAGAGTAGGGAAGCACTGATATTATTGGAGTACAACTTCAACGTGGACGTTGCCAACTCCATGTCAGCCATAGGGTGCATCAAAGAGACCAAGTAGCCCCGACCATTGCAGGCCGACCCTACTCGGAGAGATCCAAAATTTGATGTGTAAGTATCACAGCACTCACGGTCACATGACAGAAGATTGCCAACAATTATGAGAAAAAGTTGACCAGTTATTCAACAAAGGGCACCTTCGAGAATTCTTGAGAGAGCGAGCCTAAAACCACTTCAGGAAGAGGGACGCCAACAAACATGTCGAACAAGAGGAACCACAGCACGTGATCAACATGATCATCGGAGGAGTCGATGTTCCCCAAAGGCTAATGATAAAACGCACTAAAGTATCTATCACATAGGAAATATGCACCCGATATTATGTTCCAGAGGGAGCCATTTTGTTAAGCGATGAAGATGCCGAGGGTTTCCATTGGAGCTAACCACTCACAACCTGAGTTTGGAGCCAAAGTTTCATCCGATTAAGTAGAAGAGAAGACCACAACCTGAGATCAAACATGCATTCATCAAGGATGAGGTATCCAAACTTGTAAAAATAGGATCCATCAGGGTAGTTAAATACCCGAATTTGTTAGCTAACGAAGTGGTAGTACCTAAAAAGGAAATAAACTAAGGATGCGTGTGAATTATAAAGACCTAAGCAAATCATGCCCAAAGGATTATTTCCCTTCGCCTAAGATCGCTCGATTGATCAATGCGGTGGCCGGGCACGAGATACAAAATTATCCTTACGTCTACGCCGGGTACAACCAAATTCGTATGGAGATGGATAATTAAGAAAAGACTTCTTTCATAACCAAATTCGACACCTACTACTATAACGTAATGCCGTATGGATTAAAGAACACCGGTGCCACCTACCAACGCCTAGTAAATTTGATATTCGAAGAACAAATAGGGAAATCATGGATATTTATATTGACGATATGTTAGTCAATTCCCTGCAGCAGAGGACCATTTGAAACATTTGCAGGAAATAAAATAAAGGAGCTAAACCTGAAGAAGTGCGAATTCATGTTTGTTTGGGATACATTTCTCGGGTTCATGGTATCCAATCGGGGGATAGAGATCAACCCCGACAAAATAAAGGACATAGAGGAAATCACCGTAGTGGACAATGTCATGGCGGTTCAAAGACTGACCAGGTGTATAGCTCACATTGGGCCGGTTCATCTCGAGGTCCTCGGACAAGAGCGATCGATTCTTCTTCCTATTGAAAAAGAATAATAATTTTTCGTGGACTCGGAATGCCAACAAGCTTCGGAATAACTCAAATGGTACTTGTCGATCCCCCCTTGCTGCAAACGCCGAAGGCAGACGAATAACTGTACTTCTACTTGGAGGTTTTCGAGGTCGCAGTAAGTGGTGTCTTATTTCGGGAGGAAGAAGGTACACAATTTCCTATTTACTATGTCGGTAGAACTTTAGGAGATTCCGAATCGAGGTATCCTCATATAGAAAAGTTAGCACTCGCTTTGCTAAGCCCTTCCAGGAAGCTAAAGTCGTATTTTTAATACCTCCCGATATATGTCATAACTTCTTACCCACTGAGGAATATCATGCATAATCCCGAGATCTCGGACCGGCTGACCAAATGAATCAAGGAGATTAGTAGGTACATAATCAAGTACCGACCCCGAACTGTAATAAAACCTCAGATTTTGGCAGACTTCGTGGCCAACTTTACGCCGACCTTAATACCTGAAGTCGTGAAGGAATTACTGCCCACCTCAAAGACTAATTCGAGAATTAGGATCCTACTCATAGACGGTGCCTCCAACACGAAAGGAACCAGGCCCGGTATCGTGTTAAAACCACCTGTGAGAGCAGTCTATTAAAACTATAAAATTGACTAACAATGAAGCCAAGTATGAGACCATGAGTTCATGTCTAGAACTGGCTAAGAGCCTTGGGGCCAAGTGATTGAATCCAAATGAGACCCCCTCCTCGTTTTAAATAAAGTCAATAGAATGTTCGAAGTAAAAGAATAACGGATGCGGAGGTACTTGGAAAACTTGCAGGTGACCCTGCACCAATTCAAGGAACGGACTCTGCAACATGTACCCTGAGATCAAAATAGTGAGGTCGATGCACTGGCTAACTTGGGGTTGTCGGCTGACTTTGATGAATTCAGCTCGAGGGAAATTGTACAACTGATGAACTCAGTGATATAAAAAGGTCACGACAAAATAAACTCAACAAATTTTACTTAGGATTGGAGAACTAAATACATATACTACTTGAAGACAAGAAAATTGCCATGGATCCCAAGGAATCGAGAGCCCTGTGCACTAAAGCTGCCATATTTAGCTTAGTCGAAGGGGCATTGTTTAGGAGATATTTCTTCGACCCACTGGCTAGATGCTTAGGTCCAGGAGAGACTGCATACGCCATGATAGAATTTCATGAGGGCACTTTTCGGAACCACTCGGGGCAGAATCCTTAGTTCGGAAGCTAATTAGAGTCAGCTACTACTAGAATTTAATGGAGAGGTATGCAAGAGAATTCGTACAAAAATGCGATGATGCAAAAGACACTCCCCGATGCTGCATAAACCGGGAGAGATGCTCCACTCGCACACGTCTCCATAGCCGTTTATGAAGTGAGGAATGGACATCGTTGGCCCCTTACTATGGGAGCCAGGTAAAGTTTAACTCATACTATTCATGACCGATTATTATTCCAAATGGGTCGAGTCTCAGATGTTCGAGAAGGTTCGAGAGAAATAAGTCATGGACTTCCGCTAGGATACCATAATATGCCGATTTGGGATACCAACTGATATCATTTCCAACAACAGGAAACAATTCATCGGGAACAAGAGGATGTATGCTTTTTGAAGATCACAAGATCAAGAAGATATTATCAACGCCTTATCACCCTAGCGGGAAAGAGTAAATGGAATAAACAAATAAAAATACTCCAAAACCTGAAAAAAGAGGTTGACCGGTTCGAAGGGAAAGTGGAAGGAAATCTTGCCCGAAGTCATGTGGGCATACCCTAAGACTTCGAAGTCGAGCACCGGGGCAACCCCATTTTCTCTGGTCTACGGAGCAAAAGCCTAAATACGAGTCGAGGTAGGGGAACTGAGCCTTAGGTACCACTATGCTACCGAAGAGTCAAATAGTGAGGTCTTGACCACGAGCCTGGAACTATTAGACGAGGTGAGGCCACCCTGGACCGATTGGTTGCCCAAAAGCAGCAAGTAGGAAGGTACTACAATCGAAGAACCAACCCCCAAAATTTTCAAGTCGGGGACTTAGTGTTGAGAAAGGTAACACTACACACCAGGAACCCAAATGAAGGTAAAATGTGCCAAAATTGGGAATGACCGTATCAAGTCCTTGGAATCACCGGCAAATGATCATATAAACTCGAAGCGGGAACCGGTGTACAACTACCAAACAACTGGAACGTGGCACACTTAAAGTGGTAATACTGCTTAGGTATGAGCTTAATTCCTTTTTAATTTTGTTACATTACGAACTAACGTATGCAAGTGCTCGCCAAGGATCAGATGTCACTAGGAGGTCTAAAAGCACGTGTTATACTCTTTATCCCTTATGCCGATTTTGTCTTAAAATAGGGGTTTGGCAAGGTTTTTAACTAGGCAACTGCAAAAAATGCTACCTTAGTTTTGGAGACCATCCATAGACTGGAAGTGATGATCGATTGTGCCCAATCAATAGTGTATGAGCCCTCACAAGTTTGACCTTGAATACTGGGGCCATTACCTTTAGATTAATATATGCAAGAGGAAAGAAAATTTATATGTTGAAGGCCAAGGCTTGGTGGTTAGGATTCATTTTAAGGGTCAAACGGTCATGCGAACCATGCCCATGTAGTCCACATTAGCCGTGACACAAGGCTTATGATCCCCATATCATGTACCCTACATATCTGCTACTTTCTTACTACACATATTGTTTCTTCGATCCCAAGTCCTAAAGCCTATGGGCTACCCCTACTCGGGGACTATCATCCGATAAAAAAATTAGGACGGTTCGGGCGACTGAATCCTGGAGGCACGAAGCTATTAGGCAGTGTCATAATATCAAAGGAGACGATCACCTTATAAATGGCTCTGAGACGTCCAAAGTCCTTAAGGCCCTTACGTATAATCAAAACCTATTAAAAGGTTACCCGCAACAAAAAAATTATCGTATATGAATAAAACACTTAAGTATCTTAAATGCCTTTTGATTTTATGAAAGACTCGAAGACACGAGTAATCCGGGGTTGTCAACAAAATTGGGCCCTATTCGAACCTCCGAAGAGTAGATGCTTTAAACTGCATTCTATTTTATGCTAAGGTATTAAAAATCAATACTCAAGTAAGCAATTGTAAATAGGTGCTGAAAGGTAGAGGTGCGGTATTGCCAAAAGGGAAAAAATTTATTTATTCAAAAAATATTTACAAAGGCACGATAAAAAACGACCCCAAAATAAACAAAAAAGCAAGTACACAAGGGAACCCCAAAAAACAATAAGGCCTTTACGCCTAGTCTTCACCTAGGCTCGATTCATCACCAGAACTGTCGGAACCCTATGAACCTTCGAAACCCGCAAGTGGGTAAAGTCCCTTTGCCTCGGCCTGGAGTTTATTGGTTTTTTCAATCTTGGCCGATAGGTCAAACCTTGAGCTTGAATCTCCTTGAGGGTCTTTCTTTGAGATAGTCACTTCACATATTCAGTCTTCGTCTTTATGCGGGCCTCATCTACCTCCACATATATGTTATACCGGGCCAACATCTCCTCAACTTTGGAGGAATCTATAGAAGTTGCCTCCAATTTGAACCTCGGCACAGTATATTATTGGCAAAGGGCATCCCATTCTATGACAGCTGAGTTCAGTCATGCACGGAGTTCATCACTTAGGCGAGACCACTTGTCGACCTTGTCCTTCACCACCTGGAGTTGGTCCTTGACTGATTCCAGCTGACGAGTGGAAAAAACTACTTAAAATTATGCTCGTTAATCAAATATAGTATATCATAATGTCGTATCCACTAGGATTGGAGTTAAAAAATATTATCCTAGTTTCTAGCTTGATTGCTATGCAAGATGACCGACATTTAAGATTTATGTGATTAATGCAAAAATTAACTAAGAATCTAGAGCTATTGACTAATGACAATCGAAGCAACGACTAAGCAATGAAATATATCAATGGGAGAAGATAGGGGTTGATAGGATAGGTGCAAGATAATTGTCTGGGATTTAACTCTATAATTCACTTCTAATGTACAAGTGAGTCTCTTGAATTCACTTAATTGGTAATTCAATTGTTTAGTAGAAACTCCTCTCTCGATTGAGTATCAACCTCACGAGATGAACCAATTTAAGATCTCTGAAAATATGCAAGAATGCGTAGTGGATTGGTCTTTAGGAGAACCTCTCTCGATTATCCTCCTAACTAGGTGTAATCAATGATTCAATTAGCCTCTTTTGACTACTAGAAAGAATTAATGAATTCAACCAACAGAATAATGCACGAATATCACAAGTTATGCCTCTCTTGATTACATGAACAAATGAATATAGATGCAATGATTAAATCATCCAAAAATTCTTAAATACCTAAAATTAGAGTTGATGTCCACAATTAAATGTCAATACACCAAATCCATCAAACCCATTGGGAACTAGCCCATTACATGGAGTAATTCATAACAAATATAATAAACGTATAGAAAAACATAAATTCAATCCAAAATCGGGTATTGAGTGAGGAAAGAATGATGAAATCCTTGTGCTCGTTTTCTTCCAGCTCTTCCTTAGCCTCCTTAGGTCAAATATGTATCAAAAATCCAGAAAATAACGTTTTCCCATGTATTTATACCAATTAGGGTCAGGCCCACACGAAACCACCTTCTCCTAGTCGAACCATTGTTCCGTAAGAATTGCACAGGCGCGCTGCATGGGGAAACGCACCACACGAGGCATTAATGGGGAAATGTAGAGAGCTCAACTTTTATCAGGCAACCAACATTACACTGCTACGTCGAACTATGCGTCGCATTAGTGGGAATTTCTTAGAGTGGGATTTTTTCTTGATTTTTGAAGTCCAGATGTGGTTCTCGAACCCGAACATGACCCGACTTAATCCTTTGTACTTTTACTCAGACTTCAAAGATCCAAATAGCTTGATCAGTTCTATAACATCTACATCACTTGGAATCACTCCTACAAGGCATAAAACACACAATAAGTACAAAACACTAGTGATTAAAGCTCAAACACAATTAAAGTGCAGTAAATTAGAGTGCAATAAGAGACTAAAATACGAGATTATAGCCTACCATCAACTCCCACACTTAAATCATTGCTCTTCCTCGAGAAATTACACTACACTTCATATAACCGATACAGTTTTAAACAACTCTCATAACTCATCATACCAAGAATATTTAAAATAGACAAAGCCAATAGTGTAACATCTTCACCTTAAGATTTGACTCATAAGTACCACACGTTTTTCACAACCCGCTCAATTACTTTAACATAGAGGTCAACGACATTACCTTTCCTTGATGAATCAAGTTCCCTCACACAACAATAGAGAGTAGTTCCACACTCCATAAAATTAAGAACAATCAGGAACTCATGATAGAAATAATTCACTAACTCTTAGAAACAACATTCATATGCCACAAAAGATTTACCATAGGCTTACCGATAGTGTACTACTCTACTAATTTACCTCATTCATTCAAGGATCATGTAGGACTTTCATTGGTTGTAATATAGAATGTGGGAGGGGTAGGATACATTCAAATATAAGAGTGACTACACATCCCCAAGCACTTTAATACATACACTTTAACATTAAAACCCCCACACTTATGTCAAACCATGACTCCACCTTCACATCACTATATATTAACTACCTAGTTTTTTAAGCACAATTACATCAAGATTTACCACTATTAAGGAATATTTGCACAACAATACAACTATTTTTTTCTTTTTCTTTTCTTATTCAATTCAAGTGGCTCTTACTTTTTCAAAACACTGCACATTTCTCCTTAATTCAATAGTTCAACTCGGAAGCCAAACCAAACACCCACACTTCAACTTTTACAAAGTTAATAACAAATTCAAGTGCTAAAGAGAGGTAAATGCTTCCAATAGATGGTCAATTCAAACAAATTGGTATTGCTTATAATGTGGTTGCCGAAGAGACAAGATCACAGGCTCAAAGGGGTTAACTAAGATACATAACAATTATGTGGGTAAAACATATATCTGGCTCAACAAAGAAATGCCTATATCACTTCCAAGATTGAAAAAACTACTATTTCACTTTCTAAACACACGGGGCAAGTTCTACACATCAAATTCAATGCATAGAATACACAAAACCTCACACGCACATGGCACATAACTCACTTAATATTGGACGCATCAAGAAACTCTAGTCAAATCAGTTAAGAAAAGTTAAGATCATACAATTTAAGGTACTTATACAAGAGTCCAAAACTGAGCCTAAGCATCACCACTGAAACACTCACTATTTTCAAGGCATAACAAAGTCAGGAGACATTGCTTCTTATTCAAAACAGCACAAGGTTTTCTACTCCTAACGGAAATTGAAACTAACTACACCTGGTTCGAACAAAACCCATGGAAAAGAACCACGACCCAAAGAAAAACAAAAGGGCAATAAGTACACTACCTACAAAATAAAATCTTTTTCTCTCTTTCCTTTGACGTTAATCCCTCAAGAAACCTGTCGATGATATCCATCGTCGGGAAAATTCAAAACTTTTAAATTTTTCTTCTATCTCTAACTATTGCAACTAACAAATAGAAAGCGAAATCTAATATACATACAATATACAAATATCTCCCACCCCACACTTTAAGTTGTCGCATGTCCGCATGACACACAATTGAAAAAGATAAGGGAAAGGAAACTTCCCTGAATATGTAGTCGGGGTTTGAGTCAAAGTCGGGCTCCATTCTTCGCGCCCAAACTAATGCGCACATCAATGCAGAAAAATTCTTCTTAGCCTTCTTGGTGTACACCCCACACTTATCTTTCTCACCCGTTGCAGTCTTCTCTTTTGAGCCCTTCACTTTCCACTCAACATTTGAAGCTAGTTTCTCCTTTTTCACCCCCGTATCTATATCTATATTGAAAGTTGCAGTCTCCTCACCCACTCTAAGCATGAAATTTCTGTCGTGTATACCTAATATTTCTCAACCCATTTCTAGGAATGGTAGTCCTAGGAAGAAGGGGACCTTATTATTCTCCTCTATCTTCACCACTATAAAATCAACAGGAAATACGAACTTATCTACCCAAACTAATACATCTTCAACTATTCCCTCGGGTATCAGAGTCATTTGGTCTGCCAACTGCACGGATTTTGGTGCTGACCTTATCCCTCCGATCTCATTCTCCAATTTCCTGTAAATAGACAAAGGAATTGAATAAATTGAGGCACTAGAATCACATAAAGACTTATCAAAATTTATATTTCCTAAAGATAAAGGTATAGTAAAACTCCATGGATCTCCACACTTTTTTGGGGGTTTTTTTGCAAGATTGCACTACAATTCTCTTTGAGCTTGACCACTGAGGTCTCTTATATCCTTTTCTTATTTTTCTGGATCTCGTTCAAGAATTTGGCATAAGCTGGTATTTGTGAGAGAACTTATGTGAAAGGTAAATTTACATGAACCCTGTTTCAGCATATCTAGAAATCGTTAAAACTTCTTGTCTAGCTTTTCTCTAAATAGCTTTTAGGGAAAAGGTAGAGCCGTCATATGCTCGCTCGCATTAGATTCCAACCTTCTCGAAGTTTCCTCCTTCTTCTTTTTATCAGCTGCATTATCGCCTTTCTTCTTCTTATCAACACCACTTTTCAGCTGCTCCCCACTTTCTTTTTCAAGTACCACCTCCTTTTGGATTGGAGTGGGATCTTTCAACACTTCCCCACTTCTCAAGGTCACTTCATTCAATGTTTCTTTGGTATTTCTCTCAGTATCATCTGGGAGAGTACTTGGGACTCTCTCAGACAATATAGTTGCATTGTTCCACTTGTCTCTCCAAGTTTTGAAAACATGTGCCAAGTTATTTGACATTTTGCAATAAAATACGGCGCGAGCTAAAATACCCGGTATTTATGGACTAATTACATGACCATGATAGTAAGGTGTACAAAATTTGTTAAAAGTGAGTAGTATTTTATGTAATTTGAGATAATTCCTAATTATGTGGATTATTGGGTAATGTGAGATTACCTAGTTTATTAAGAAATTGATTGGGTAATTAATAATATTTGGGGGAGGATTAGCTAAATAATTAGGACATTTTTATTAGACTAATCCCCCCTAAACGTAGCAGCAAACTTTGCCAATGTTATGAATCTTCAAGTCACTTGGTAAGGTGTCATTTTCATGGATTTGTCATCACCTTAGTGGGGCCCACACCACTGAGGTATAAGACCTCTCTAACTCAAAAAGAAAAGAGGCATATTTATGAGTAATGTAAGGAATTTTCACAACATCTTCATAATTCAACAACAACTCATAAGTGTCTTCAAGAAATCAAATGAGAATTCTTAGTATTTTAGGAACATCAGATTATTCAATTTTAAGGGAATACAGTGCAATCCTTCTCAAGAATATCATACTGATTTTTCCATACTTCGATCTGCTGTAATGTGTTTTGTTGCAATTGACGTGTATTAGAGGTATTGCCAAGAGAATGGGATCATGTATGTTAAGGCTAAACCTTTCCTTCATTTTGGCATGATCTTGTAATTACATGTGTTTGATAACGAGGCATAAAGAAAAGTTCATATTCCCGAACTTATATACATTATCCTAGTTCCATAAGTTATTGTGTTCTCCCTTATCGGGACATTATGTTCAATTGACTATTATCCTCTTCCAATCAAGAGAGCAGAGAATCCGTATATACAATATTATAGTATTTTTATTACCATCGAGCTATAATCGATGGACAGGCTCCTATTGGGCAACCTCTGATAAGATGGTAAGTTATATACCGAGCCTGTTGTGGTCGAGCGCTTATGAGCGAGCCCAATTGGACGAGATACAGAGCGTAGCATGGACAAACGCGTATGAGTGAGCCTACTACGGCACAACAGTTATATATACAGAGCCTTATAAGGCCGGACAACTATTTTACTTACTATATTGAGAGAGTTGAGTAAGTATCAACAGATGAGCATATCTTCAGATTATCTTTGACTCCCGTTTACTTTTATTTATTATATTATCAGTTCAGTTTCAACTTTTAGTATATTGCCTTACATATTCAGTACATCATTTCGTACTGACGTCCCTTTTCTGGGGGTGTTGCATTCCATATGTGCAGGTTCAGACAAAAAGACGGGTAGACCTCCTCATTAGGTGTTGCCTGAGTATAGCTTGATCAGTAAGATCCATGCCCGTCAGAGTTGCCGGGTTTAGAACATTATGTACATCTTTTATATATATGTATATATGTTATTAGTAGCTCAGGGCCCTGTTCCGGTTATAGTACATACATTAGTAGAGGCTTGTAGACATATCCTGTCAGTTAGTACAGTATGTTGGGCTTGTAAGGGTGGTATGTATATTTTGTTAGTTTTCCAGCTGCAGTAGTTATGACGGCCTTGTCATGCAAGCTTCATATTGATATTTAGTCACCGTTCACAAATTGTCTTGCAATGTGGCCAATGGCCAATTTATGACATTATATGATCATAATCCTTTAGTCCCATGTTGGTACACAAGGATAGGTGAGGCTCCGGTGCCGATCTCGTCCCCCATGTTCATGGAGTGAAAGAAGTGGTATCAGAGAAGTTCTGTCCTAGGGAGTCCATAAGCCGTATCTAGTAGAGTCTTGTTTATGGGTGTGCCGTGCACCACACTTGTAAGTAGGAGGATGCAGGGCATTTAGGACTGTCACTCTTTCTTCTTACTTTATATCGTGTGGTAGAGCTTAGCTGTAAGAACTCGATTTACTAAACTCTATCTTATTCATAATACGACGATCCCTACATCTAGAAGGACATTTGGTAAGAGATTGAATATGGCTATGGAAGACTTGAGTAAGAGGAACTCGATTTTTTTTGATGCTTATGATGAGTAAATGAAAGGTCTTCAGTAGATCATGTGTGTACTAAGACGTGTAAGCCTTTTGATAAGGGGCCTTAAGGCAAGAATATCTATCCACCCCTATGGTAAAAGGCAATGAGAAATTCAGAAGATAGATACAACTTTCAACAAGTAAAAGAAGAAAGGTGAAGAAGGGTATGCGGTACCCAGTTAATGAAGATTAACAGTATTTACAATTCAAGTAGAGGAGTAAAAGAATTTTGGAGTTACCTTCAACTGTAACAGAGGTATGTACAAATGGCCACACCCATCTTAGTTATGCCCAATGGGGGCTAACGGAAATAGTTAAGAGAAGGACACATATCAGGATCTGGCTGGGGTTAGAGTGACCCAAAATGTTGGATGGGTTGTTGGTGTTAGTTAACATTTCCAATGGACATTGCAAATGTGCTAATAGATCTCCTTGTGAGACACCCAGATGATGCGCTGTAGAATAGTACAACTAGATATGAATACTAGAATGATCAGAAATTTCCGAAGATAGATAGTGGAATCCTAGAAGGGATAAATATTACCTTAATGTAGTTCCCGCCCCTAGTAAAGAAAAAATGTTAGGCAACCGAAGAGACAATAGACGGATCAAGGGGAGCTAAAATTAAAAGAAAGTCATGTTGAAAACTTCGAAATAAAGTGATAGACAGAAATGTTAATAGGAAATGAGAAGAGAATTAATGAAGCATTATGAGTAAGATATGATGCATGGATGACAACGGTAGAAAAAAAAGAAAGAAAAAATGACGGTATTCCAAAGCATATAGTGAAGTGAAGGAAAAGACGAGAGGAGCCAGGCCATGATACAACAAAAGAATATAGGCCATAAAGTCATATCCTCATTTTGAGAAATAAGTTCGTGACTCCAACGCGGCTACCAAAAGGGAGAGTTAATCCCCAGAGTAATAGAAATCAATATGGGCTGCTGAACGAGATAAACTAAACATGAATTATCGACTAAGTGATTTGATAATAGTCAGCCTCATGAGAATTTCGGATTTCATTCCGGTGATAACAAAATAGACAACAATAGAAGATTCATGAGATATTCACAGAATGGTCATTCAGGAAGATACTTCCCTAAAGCAAGCAATATGAGCAAGGTTAAGCTTAAGGGACTGTATGTGCCAGTTATACTAAGTGTCACCCTTGTGAGTAAGGAATTTTCTTATCCTTGGTACAGAAGGATTATCACAAGGCTAGTAAGGGTCATAGATGATGTGAAAAGACGCCAAAGATGAAAAGGTAAAANTGTCATGAAGTCAAAATTTAGTGGTTCTAGTAATCAATAAATGGTAAAGGAGGAATGCGATAAAAATGAGAAAGGGATTCTATGAAAGACGATTATGGAAATATAGCATTGTATCGCCCCCAGGTGGATCAGGAAAGTCACTTCAAATGATCCTCAATGCAACGTGAGCCCTAGTGATTACGTAAGAGGTTTCAAGTTATTAGTGGTAGAGTGTAGATCAATATTGAGGTGAATCAACAATATATGGATAAGGGTTACAAAATATGAGACAAGAGTAGGCCGTCATTGTTACGATGAACAGTAATGAGGAAACATTAAATGTCACGACCCCAAATCCTAAACCGGCCGTGATGGGGCCTGTCGTTGAACCAGGCTAGCCGACTACCGCATGTTCGCAATTTATTTTTAAAAATCCCAATAAAGTTTCAAGCATTTCATAAAAATATACAGAAACTACTGAATAAAGTAGGCCAATTATACAATACCGCCAACCCCAAAACCCGGAGCCAACATGTCATGAGCATCTAGAGGAATAAGACAAAATATACTATTATAATACAAAACCTTCGAATAAAAGCCAGATACAACAAGAAGGGAAAAATAGAGATGCTGCAGATGCGGAACAACTACCTCTATGTCCCGCAGTCCAGCTCCGCGCGGGATAAAGGACTAATGCTTAATATCTGCACCTGAATCTCCACATAGAGGTGCATGGAGTAATATGAGTACGCCAACTCAGTAGTAATGAAAACAAATCAAGTCTAAGCGGCAAGGAAACACATAAAATCAATGCCATCAAATCACAATATACACAGCCTTACTTTCCAACAATATAAACATAGATATACAAAATCATCATGCCTTAAAATCAACTTCAGAAAAAGTCCTTTAAATAATGGATATATTTAACAACTTCAAACTGAAAGATTTAGTATGAAAATGAATGTAGTAAAATCATAAGTAGCCCCTCGGGCAGAAACACGTATCATAATCATCCCCTCGGGCATGCCTCCCAATCACTCAGCACCTCACCATCACTCAGCACCTCACAGTCACTCATGCCTCCCAATCACTCGTCACTCGGCACTTGGTGCGCTCAGTGGGGGTGTGTACAGACTCCGGAAGGGCTCCTTCAGCCCAAGCGCTAATATCACTCAACACCTAAACATCACTCAGGCCCTCGGCCTCACTCAGCAAAACCACTCAAAAGGCCCCTCGGGCGAATTAGT
Organism: Nicotiana paniculata; assembly: GCA_005239505.1. Classification (NCBI taxonomy): domain Eukaryota; kingdom Viridiplantae; phylum Streptophyta; class Magnoliopsida; order Solanales; family Solanaceae; genus Nicotiana; species Nicotiana paniculata. The sequence continues at coordinate 20,413 of ML366921.1, read as the reverse complement.
AAAACAGGGTACTTAACCCAAAACATCATTTAAATATCATGTAGTGTAAATCAGGCTGAGTTTCGAAAAACAGTATGCATAATGTGGCGCTGTGAAATTATCAACAAATAGTGGGGAAAATCAACAGTAAAAAGCCCCCAAGGGGGTCTAAACAGATCGGCACGAGGCCCCAAACACGGCTTACAGCCCAAATATTTCAACAAAATTTTGAATTATAATTTAACATAAGGTTTTGAGTAAAATATGCAACTCATTAATTGCCGCAGAGAGGACCTAGTCCAATCCAAAAATCAGTATGCGCCACATACTCTGGACCCGACATGTGCGCCATTCCAAAATCAGTGAGAAATATGTAGCCCGGGGTTCCATGCCCTCAGGACAAGATTTATAACCATTACTTACCTCTACCAGGCCACAACACTAGTCCGCAATGCTCTTGGCCCTCAAATTGGCTCCGATTGCTCCGAATCTAGCCAAAACCAGTTTAATATCATTAATATATATCAAAGAACACAAGCCAATCGAAAACTACCAAATTATACAAGAATTTTGAAATTCGGCCAAACTTGAGCCTGGGGCCCATGTCTCGGAATTCGATAATTTTTAAATCACTAGAAACCTCATCCTCCCATGATTCTATTCATACCAAAATCATCACAATCGGATCACAATTTCCTACCCAAAACCTCATCTCGTGCTGAGTAACTGATGACTCTCCCTGGCGCAGCTGCTAAAAATGTCTGTGCTGCTCCTCTCATTGGGATTGAGGAACATACTTCTCCAAAAAGATCGTGGAGAACTGCTGCCAGGTGAGAGGTGCTGAACCAACCGGCCTACGCCTCTCGAATGACTCCCACCAGGTAAAGGCAGCACCCGCAAACTAAAATGTAACAAATAAGACCCCACTGGTCTCCAAAATACCCGCGGTACGTAGTATCCTTTGGCACCTATCTAGAAATACCTCGGCATCCTCGCCCTTTGTACCGCAGAAAGTCGGAGGCTGAAGTCTGCTGAATCTCTCCAACCCGCGCTGCTCGTCCTCAGGCATCCAGGGACCACATAATCCTGGACTGGAGCAAATGGCTGAGCTGGGGCTGCTCTCGATGCCTGAATACCCTGTGCAACCTGCTTAGTTGCCCGGGCATCTGGAGTCTGATTGCCTCCCCCGGCCTGAGTTGTGGTGGCAGTAGAAGACATGGCGACTTCCTGAGCCAAACTGGTGCATACTGTCAATATCTGAGACAGGGTCTCTTGCAGACCCGAAATAACCATAGGCACTGCTTGTGCCTTAGCCTGTCCCGCTGTGACACCATCGGTGGGAACCTAATCATGATCGATAGGGGGGTCATGTGGTACTGCCCACGGCCTCGACCTCTCACTGGGCTAGCCGGTGACTGGTCACTCTGATCGGTATGGCGTGTCCTCACCATCTGTGAGAGAGTGAAACAACGTAAGATTAGATTTCAAGAATCAATAGATCATCACGAAAGAGTTCAAGAAAGATAGAAATGTTTCCTAAAAGTTCGGAAGCCTCTCGAAGATAAGTACAGACGTCTCCATACCGATCCGCAAGACTCTACTAAACCTGCTCATGACCATTGAGTCCTATGTAACCTAGGCTCTGATACAAAACTATCACGACCACAAATCTTAAACCGGTCGTAATGGCGCCTATCGTGGAACTAGGCTAGCCGACTACCGCATGTTCGCAATTTCTTTTTAAAAATCCCAATAAAGTTTCAAGCATTTCATAAAAATATACAGAAATTACTGAATAAAGTAGGCCAATTATACAATACCGCCAACCCCAAAACCTGGAGCCAACATGTCATGAGCATCTAGAGGAATAAGCCAAAATATACTATTATAATACAAAACCTCCGAATAAAAGCTAGATACAACAAGAAGGGAAAATCAGAGATGCTGCAGATGCTGAACAACTACCTCTATCTGCACCTGAATCTGCACACAGAGGTGCATGGAGTAATATGAGTACGCCAACTCAGTAGTAATGAAAATAAATCAAGTCTAAACGGCAAGGATACACATAAAATCAATGCCATCAAATCACAATATACACAACCTTACTTTCCAATAATATAAACATAGATATACGAAATCATCATGCCTTAAAATCAACTTCAGAAAAAGTCCTTTAAAGAATGCACTTTTTTAACAACTTCAACCGAAAGATATAGTATGAAAATGAATGTAGTAAAATAATAAGTAGCCCCTCGGGCAAAAACATGTATCATAATCAGCCCCTCGGGCATACCTCCCAATCACTCAGCACCTCACCATCACTCAACACCTCACAGTCACTCATGCCTCCCAATCACTCATCACTCGGCACTGGGTGCGCTCACTGGGGGTGTGTACAGACTCCTGAGGGGCTCCTTCAGCCCAAGCGCTAATATCAGTCAGCACCTCACCATCACTCAAGCCCTCAGCCTCACTCAGCAGAACCACTCAAAAGGCCCCTCGGGCGAATCAGTAAAACAGGGTACTTAACCCAAAACATCATTTTAAATCTCATGTAGTGTAAATCAGGCTGAGTTTCGAAAAACAGTATGCACAATGTGGTGGAGTGAAATTATCAACAAATAATGGGGAAAAACAACAGTAAAAAGCCCCCAAGGGAGTCTAAACAGATTGGCACGAGGCCCCAAACACGGCTTATAGCCCAAATATTTCAACAAAATTTTGAATTATAATTTAACATAAGGTTTTGAGTAAAATATGCAACTCATTAGTTGCCGCAGAGAGGACCTAGTCCAATCCAAAAATCAGTATGCGCCACATACTCGGGACCCGACATGTGCGCCATTCCAAAATCAGTAAGAAATATGTAGCCCGGGGTTCCATGCCCTCAGGACAAGATTTATAACCATTACTTACCTCTACCGGGCCACAACACTAGTCCGCAATGCTCTTGGCCCTCAAATTGGCTCCGATTGCTCCGAATCTAGCCAAAACCAGTTTAATATCATTAATATATATCAAAGAACACAAGCCAATCGAAAACTACCAAATTATACAAGAATTTTGAAATTCGGCCAAACTTGAGCCTGGGGCCCATGTCTCGGAATTCGATAATTTTTACATCACTAGAAACCTCATCCTCCCATGATTCTATTCATACCAAAATCATCACAATCGGATCACAATTTCCTACCCAAAACCTCAAAATAAAGTTCCTATTCTCCACCCCTTCTTCCCAACCTTTTCCTACTTAAATCCTTCAATTTTCAAGCGTAATCCGAACAAAATAGCATGGAAGCAATGTTAATAACCAGAGAACTTACCTTTACTGAAGAATCACAAGTTCCCTTCTTCAAATTGCCTTCAAAGAACTCCTCCCGCATGCAAAAATGGTGAAAATGAGAGAATTTTCATGGAGGCCCTTTTTATACTCTTTCTGCCAGCATTTCTGTACCTGCGGACACTTAGTCGCAATTGCGGACCTGCACCTGCGGTCCCAGGTGCACACCTACGGCCAAAACTTCGCACCTGCAGAAATTCCCCTGCCTAGCCTTTTTCGCACCTGCGCATTGCCCATCGCACTTGTGGCTACCCATCCCCAGGTGCGACCAACACAAAAAAATAACACCGACAGCTATTTCTGCAAATTTCCCAAGTTCAGAACCCCGCAAACTATCTGAAATCAATCTCGAGTCCCTCGGAGCCCCAACCACACCAAAACACCTCCGATTGACCCTAAAATTTGGCAGACGTATCAAAAATGACATTACGAACCTGCTCCAACTTCCGGAATTCCATTCCAACCCTGATAACCTATTTTCCACTGCCGACCGGAAATCGCCAAAACTAACTTTCGCCAATTCAAGCCTATTTCTACACCGAACATCACAAAAATATTTTGAACACACTTCTAAGTCCCTAATCACATAATGAAGCTATTTGAGCCATAAAATCCGCATTCTGAGGCTGTTTACCAATAAGTCAGCTCTCAATTGACTTTCTCAACTATTAGGCTACTTTAAGAGACTAAATGCCTCAATTCTCACCATATCCACTCCAGACCCAATGCAACTGACCCAATACAACAAAATAAGGCTAGCAATGTATAAAAAATGCAGAAATGGGGGAAACAGGGCAAATCTCACGGAACGACCGGCCGGGTCGTTACATTAAAGGACTTGGACTTATACATATATGATAAACAACGAAAGAGTAACCTGGAGTTTGGTAGAAGACCTCAGTAACGATAAATTGAAGTAAGAATTATGATATAGTATGACCTACGTAGATGCATTAAAGTCATACGAATGGATAACCAGGTCTATGAAATAAGATATAACAATATTCATAAGTTCAACAAAGTATCGAGCGAAGAACTTAATTGTACTTATATATGCCCAGAGGGACATCTTATTAAGCTGTATATGCTCACAAAATGAGGCCTTGGGATTGGCTAAAAGCTGGAGGAAAAAGGAGAGAAGAGGCGCATAGGCGCCCTTAAAAAGTCAGAGTCGTACATGCTGCATGATAAAAGATAGAAGCAATTGCAAGATTGGAATGATTCCGACCACGAGTCTTGGTGTGAGAAAGAGGCCTAAAGGGGGGAATGACTTGGCATTTGGGATTCATTCATAGAACATTTGCCTAGATGGCAAGAGGAGTACTAAAGTATTGACAAGAGCCATGGGTTATGAGAATGATAAGTACACCAGTCAACATTCGGGGACGAATGTTCCAAAGGGGGAAATAATGTTACACCCCATATTTTCATATGCTAAAGTACACAATAAATAAATTGATGGAAGTTTGGAAATGAGATGTTACATCCCGCATTTTTGTACATTAAAAATTCGTCGTAAGTTAATCGACGTAAGTTCGAGAACGAGATTATTATTTGATTATATGTATTATGATATTTTAAAAAAGGTATAAGTAAATCCGCGAAGGTGAGAGGGTAAGGAAATCAAAGAAAATGAATTTCGTCAAAGTTTGACATTTTGGGATAAAATATGGCGCGAGCTAAAATACCCGATATTTATGGACTAGTACCATGAAAGGTACCACATGACCATGATAATAAGGTGTAAAAAGTGTGTTAAAGGTGTGTAGTATTTTACATAATTTGAGATCATTCCTAATTATGTGGATTATTGGGTAACGGGAGATTACCTAGTTAATTAAGGAATTTATTGGGTAATTAATTATATTTGGAGGAAGATTGGCTAAATAATTAGGACATTTTGATTAGAATAACCCCCCCCCCCAAACGTGGCAGCAAACTTTGCCAATGTGATGACTCTTCAAGTCACTTCGTAATGTGTCATTTTAATGGATTAGTGATAACCTTAGTGGGACCAACATCCACTAAGGTATAAGACCTCTATAAGTTAAAAAAAATAGGCATATTCATAAGTAATGTAAAGAATTTTTTAGCATCATAATTCAACAAGATCTCATAAGTGTCTTCAAGAAATAAAATGAGAATTCTTAGTATTTTAGCAACGTGATATTTTGCATTTTTGAGGGAATACGGTGCAATCTTTCTCAAGAATATCATATGTATTTTTCCCTACTTCGAAATACCGTAAAGTACTTTGTCACAATTAACGTGTATTAGAGGGACTGTCAAGAGAATTGGATCAGCTGTTGTTTACCATAAAAATGGTAATTACAATTATATTTGATCTTGTGGTTCTAAAAATATGTGATCTATTTTAATACCAGTTGTTTCGACAATAGATGCTAAGTGAGAGGTAATAAAATGAGATAAGAGCGGAGGATAATGAGAGTGTTCAAACCGAGCAGTTAAGAGACGGGGTCTTGAGCTTGCTCGAAATAGGCCTCGAGGTTGACTTGTAAGAGGGCAGTCGAAGAGGATACAATAGTGTTGAAGGCCTCGAAGATGGCCTATTTATGATCAATAATGATTAATAAATGAAGAACAATTAATGAACACAATAAACGAAAGACAATAAATCAATGGAATAACTGTAGAGAATGTTTGAGTTAAAGAGCAGAGAATGTTCTTATTATTGTATTGAATACCATATATGTTGCAAAATGACAAGGGTCCACTTTATATAGTAGGGGGAACCCCAACACAGTGCATGTGTAATTATTACAAAGATAAACAGCTGGAACATCAATTTAATGCCACTATACAAACTTGTACTATTTTTGCAGTCTTGGTCAACCTTAACCACGTGCCTATTGGGAATTTCCCATTTTTCTACGAGGGACTTCGATTTAAACCGCTCCGAGGTCGAGTGTGGAGTATCCTCGATAAACTTCCTTGGTGTCGAACCTCGAACTATACCTCGATCCCTCTGAAGATAGGCTACGGAATGCTATAATGATCATGAAATTGGACTCTCCGATTTTAGCTGTATACAAATAGTCCCCACGTTTCTTAGAATGAGGTTATAATAAACGCTCTTGAATTCTTGCCTCTTTGATATCCCAAACATTAAATGATGTGGCAAAAAGGCTGTGTAGAGGTCACTGCCAGCACGATTCTTGAAAAGCCCACAAATCGCTATCGGTTCGACCTTTCCGCTTCCAAAACGTGCCCAAATGGCTTCTATAAATACTTCAATCATTTGCCCTTTCACAATTTTAGTACATCTTCAATTCTTCAAAATTCTACTAACTGTTTTCTACCTTCACCCTCTTGTTGTGCTTGCTTCTTCATCTTCTTTCTTTAAAACTTAGTTGCAATTATGGCAAAAACTTCCAAAATGGTACCTCAAAAAGAGGGAGCCACTTCTTCATGACGCTCGTCTAAGGGCAAATCAAGAACACCTCCTAGAATCGAACAGTGCATCCTGGTCCCTTCGATACCATCTCTGATTTTACCATTGAAAACCCCCCTTTTTCACCGAGCCGATGCGAGCCCACGTCTCGGTATATAAGTGTAGTAACCGATATAGGGAGGGTAAACTAGATTGCCTGGGGGAGGCGGTGCAAGTATAAATCCCTACGGTTGAAGAAAGTATAGTCACACATAAAGCTGGCTTTCTTAGGGTATATACGTACCCCTTCACTTTAGCCCCGTATATTTTTCTTCTCAACCGATAGACCCGGTGATTCTTGACTTCTGTAGTCAATACCGAGTGACGTTCGGTAAGATCTATCCTTCTTTCTGGAGGATTGTACATGATTCGATACATTTCCAACATGGTCGAGGGAATGAATTTCACCCTCGACCACTTGATCAGATTATATAGCCCTCGTCTCTTTCGAGGGGGTCTAATCAAACTGCACTGTCAATCTACCAAGGCGTTCCTTGCTTGAATTGACGAAGATAAAGACCGGGGATGGATGAGCCGATTTATTAGAGTCAGGACCTCAAATATCATCCCTGCTGATAGAATGCCATTTCTGGAGGAATGGAACATGAAGCGTAAGTATCTTCACATTGAGTATTTTTTATCACCTCTTTTTCCTCTTCCGATCTAACCTCAATCTCTTTTGATTGGTTTTCTACTGTTTGTGCACCCACCATTTGGTTCCCCGGCGTGGTCCAGGACCTTCTTCGATGGATAAAACTTTTGGACTCCGCCCTCCCATACACAAGAACGTCTGGAACGATTTGGCCAAAACACGGTGGCAGGCTAAGAACCATGACATGCTGTCATTGGTATTGTTCCCTCATTCTTTGAACGTATTCTCTATGGTGGTGAGTTTGATACATCACGCATGTGCAGCCCTTAGGGAAGGCGTGTCGATGAGACCGCCCCCTCCTGGTGAGGAAGAGGCTTCAAAAACTGCAAAGGACAAGAAAAGGAAGAAGGAGACATCGGTGAAGTCTCCAAAATCCAAAAAAGCAAAGGCTCGGAAGCCCAAGACCAATGCTTTGGTCCTATCCTCGATGGCCGCTATGAGCCTACGAGCCGAGGAAGAAGATGATGACATCTTCCCTTTGGTACAAAGGGAAAATTGAATCTTTGATTCTTTGAAATTTTCTAGGTGGACGGCTGCTGAGTTAGAGGCGGCGATGCAGACCTGCCTCGAGTTGAGGAGACCCTCAAGGAGGGTTTGAGTGCAGTCCCCGAGCCGCTCATCAGACTTGGAATAGTATGTGTTGGTGAGCTTAGAGGGCTTGCTTCTTGAGCTTTTCAGGGTTGAGAGGAAGCCCCGGTGGAGGTTGATGCTGCAGGCGGGTTTCAGTTGGGCCCGTCCTTCTCTCTATGGGAGATACGAGATGCCCGGGATAGGAATGCCCCTGGTTTAGGGACCTCTCTAGGAGAGGATGATTCCCTTAGAGAACTCTTTGAAGGTATTGAGGAGGAGAGCGATATCGATGCCCCCGTTTCTCTAGAGGAGGCGGAGAGGCTTCAAAAGCAGGTGACCTTCTTGATATAGTATTATATGCTTCGAATTTCTACTCTTGCTTTTCTAACTTTCATCCTTTATGTTGTAGGTCAAGAAGCTATATGACCAAGCCTTCTCCAAGCTGAAAGATGAGTTGACTCATCGTGGAGAGGAGCTTGAGAAGCTTACATCGGCATCAATCGAGCTGGAGGCTCTATGCACCCGAAAAGAGGAGGAGTTGATCAACCTCCAGGCAGGCTCGGAGAGGACGCTCCAAGAGAGGGCCGACATCATCGAGCAGGTACTCTGGTATCCATAATCTTATCTTTTATTGCCATAATTGGTGCTGATTAGCTTATCTTCTGCATCTTTCAAATTAGGCGAAGGGATGCCCTCATGGGGCAGCTCCGAAAGCATGTTGTGGTGAAGGACACTGAAATCCTTGAGCTTGTGCGGCTGAATGATGCCGTGGCTTCGGAGAGGGATATCCTTGATTTAAGACTTTATTCGAAGAGCTTAGGAGGAGGCTGCTGCGTTATCTATGGCCAAATCTGAGGCTGATGAATTTGTCTCTTCGTACAAAAGGGTTGCTGCTGCCGCAAATGATCAGGCCAGGGAGATATCCGAGAAGGTTGAGCTAAAACTGGCTCGGGCAGTTGCTCATGCTCTCTTGCAAGACAGGAGGCAAGCCTTCAGGGTAGCGAGTGCTAAAGGTGCCGATCTCTCTGCCAACATTGAAGAAGCCACGACCTTGGAGGTAGAATCGGCAATTTCAACTACTTCAGACGAAGGCTCTGGAAGCGACTCGGGCAGCAGTGAAGGCAAAGAGTATATCTACCCTTGTAAATACATTTTTTGGAATAAAAAAGATCTCCTCGTTTCTTATTTTTTGAACTTTGCCCTGCGATGCTTATGCAAAAGTCGACCTTCGAGCTCTGAATTTGACTTATTTGAGCCTGTTCTTGTAGTAACAAAAATCCTTGGGATCAGACACCTTCTCGGGGCTAGGTTGACACGGGGGTTTCGATCCCTTGAACTCTGCATGACAGCGTCTTTTATATGACATGACCGTGAAGTGACCGAGGTGGCCCCGCTGATACACTTCCCCAAAAACTATAATGACCTTGTCAGAATTAATTGGACCTCAAAGTGAGTGAATAGCCGCCTCTTTTTCTCTCTATATGTATACGTTCGCTTCTTCTTTAGTTTAGGTCTTGCAACTTTGCAAAACTAGTTTTCTCTTTAATGTTCTCATCCTTTTCTCAACTTGCAAAACTGCTTGAGCTTTCTTCCTCTTTGTCTTTGTTCAAATAGTTATGGCTGCCGTGCCCAAATCCGCTCACCAAGAAGATGGAAACTCTACCTCTACTTCTTTCCCGGTCGGTGGTACACCGCCGGTTTATGACGATTTAACCTCGAGATGCTTTGCTTTGAAGAAAGACTTTGCACTAGAGAAACCCTTCGACGCTCCAGGAAATCGAGAACACGTGTCGAGGTTTATTCAATCGATAGAGGAGAATCACCTCGAGGCCGTGAGGAGAGATATTGGTTGGGGAGAAAATGTGACGCTGCAGATACCTTCCCGAGAAGAGAATATTATGGCACATGCAGTGGGATTCCTGAATGTGTATACGTACCCATTTACATTGGCCCCTCTCGACCACCTTATGCTCAAATTCTGTAAAAGTTATTGAGTCGCCTTGGCTCAGATTCATCCGTCCTTCTGGCGGATAGTGCTGATGATAAGGTTCTTCACTGACAGGGTCGAGCTTGACCTTACCCTTAGCCACCTTATCAGATTATATCGGCCTCTACATTGTCGAGGACTGATTGCGCTATGATGTATCCACCAAGCCTTTTATCTCCAATGACAACGAGGACCGGAATCAAGGATGGATGAGTCGATTTGTTCGAGTGAGGACCGTAAACATCATTCCTACGGAGTTCCTTCCTTTCCCCGAATAATGGAACTTCAAACGCAAGTACTACGTCGTACTTTAGTGCCCTTTGCACTTGATGATTTATAAGAATGTTTCTATTTCTCTTTCTCAGCAGTCTCGTGGATGCCGGAAGAGATCCTTGATCTTGCGGACTGGACTCATAGGCTGATAGCTTCCTCGACCTATGATGAACGCACGTGGAGAGATCTATCAAATGGAATATGGGAAGCAAAGCACCACGGTATGAGCCATTTGATTTCCTTTTGAGGAATGCTTTCTTTTATGCATATTAACTTCTCCACCGCAGGTGTTGGTTGGTTCTTGGAGATGAGACGGTGCCCTCTGGAGGAGGGGGAAGGACCGCCGGCTTTAGAGCCAAGGGAGGATAATAAGATAAAAAGGTCCTCAATGGATGAGGACATTCTCAATGAGGTGGGGCTTGACCGTAGACACAAAAGAGATACCGCCGCGGAAGAGGACTTTATATGTGTTGGTTATTCCGTGAATATCAGCTCTCCCAAGGTTGTGGATCCTGCTGAAACTGAAACCTCTAACCTCGAGGGAGAGGTTCCACGAGAGGGAAAGAGAAAGGGTCTCTCACCACCGTCTGCTTCCCCCTCGAAGGTACTTCGAGGGACGCTCGGGGCCAATGGCCGCCTAAATCAAGTGGGGTTTCGAGTGATCATATCCCCATGAAGAGCGATTCAACTAGGTCCGATGGGACCAGGCCAGTAGATGCTCACTTAACTTTTGAGGAGGCTCAACAGCTCTATTCCGTGGTGAGTTTTGGTTTTTGTCGGGTTCTCGGCTTCGTATTTTCATCTTTTGAACTGGAGCTTCTTTTTCATAGGCCTTTTACAAATTCAAGTTCGAGCTGCTCCATTGGGAGACCAATTTGCGAGAAGCATCGGGAACTGAGAGGTCTCTCAAGCTTCTTTGCAATAAGAAAACAAAAGAGTTGACACATCTTCGATTGGAGATGAATCAAAGTCGAACCTACGAAGGCAGTCTCGAGCAACATGTAATCATTATTTTGAAGGAGTACATGCTTCCTTTCCCGTCTTTGAGAACTAATGTTTCGGTGCTTCAATTGTAGAGAAAAATGGAAGCATTGGAATGCCTTTGGGGGCGAAGTCGGACATGTCAATTCCGAATGCAATACGTTGAAGGGGCAGATAGGTGTTCATGCTGCGACCCAAAGGAATTCTTTGGCCAAGGCTTCTACCCTCGAGGTACAACTTTGTAATGCTCGATAACATAACCTGATTCAGATGAGCACGATGGACAATCTCGAGAGTGATCTTTTGAAGATAAAGGCTGAGGTGGTGGACACCCGGGCTAAAGCTGAAGTAGTTCGAGCAAATACTGATAAGAAAGTGGCCGTTTATTTATAAGATGATTCTGATGATCGGGCTGAGGTGAGAGGAGCCTTTGACAGGGAGAGGAGGAGCAATGAGTATGCTCGATGCAGATCTCAAAGGGAGACCCTCGAGGAGATTCATGTTAGGGGCTTTGATCTCTTGGAAGAGATAAACCAGGCCAAGGCAGATGAGACTGACGCCAAGTTTTTCCTTTCCTCTTGAGCCGATGCTGACATTTGAAGACCACCGTGGGAGCTGGTCTAAGGGGACATCGAGGGAGCTGGTCCCGAGAGTGGGATATTATTTTCTTCCTTAGCTTTTGTTTAAGACTCTTGTGGAGCATTGTAAATGTGTGTATATATATATATATAAGCCCGAACTTGGGGTTATAAATTGGCCATGAGGCTTTTACGCATTGGGTCGGTACGACAGTTTGATGTAGCTGGCGATTTAGGCTCTTACACATTTCGTCCTGAGGCGCTTTAGTTAACCGTTTAGGTCTCAGTTTTCGAGTCGGGTTTCTACTCGAGCTCATCGACCCTTAGTTTTTAAATCATCCCTGAGGTTCTTTAGGCTGGCGTAGGCTCTTACACATTGGGTCGGTACGATCTTTAATGTAGCTGGTGACTTGGGCTCTTACGCGTTAGTTCGGTACGGCCTTTAATGTAGCTACCGACTTGGGCTCTTACGCGTTAGGTCGGTACGACCTTTAATGTGGCTGGCAACTTGGGATCTTACGTATTAGGTTGGTACTACCTTTAACCGGTTTTTTTCGAAGTTTTTTTGAAGTAATTGGAGGCCTGTGATTTCATGGAGACAGTCGAACGCCTCCGAGTCATGTTAGTTTGGTTGGAGTCTTATGACGGTGATAATTGTATTTTGCCATAGCCTTTTAGTCCCCGAGTGAGATAGCTTCGGCGTCTATATCGAGGGTATGCCTTTTTTTGGGGTCTTACAAGTTAGAATATATAGCCTTGACTTTGATATGGGGATTATGCCTTTTTAAGGACTTACAAATTTGTTCATGCCGTGCTTGAGGTCTTACAGATTTGATATTTCCTGGTGGAGGTCTTACAATTCATGCCTTGCTTGAGGTCTTACAGTTCTGATGTTGCCTCATGGAGGGCTTACATTGGTGCCTCGTGGAGGTCTTATATTGTTTGATATTGACTCATGGAGGGCTTACATTGGTGATATTTCCTCATGGAGGGCTTACATTGGTGATATTGCCTCACGGAGGGCTTATAGTGTTGATATTGCCTCATGGAGGACTTCTGCTGTTGATATTGCCTCATGGAGGGATTACATTGGTGCCTCATGGAGGGCTTATGTTGCTAATGTTGCCTCATGGAAGGCTTACGAGTTCGAAATTACCTGCCTTGAGGTCTTATGACCTCGAGTTTTTGGTGTCAGTCCTCGAGTGTTTGGGAAATTTTTGGCCCTGGGGCCGTTTCTTGTGAAACTAGCAAACTTTTTTAACGTACGAAGTGTTTTGATGATAAAATATTCTCCTCCGATTACTTGGTACAAGATTACATTTTTTCACCGTCGAGGGTTCGATTATTCTATGTGGATACGGTTCATTCGATGGTTTGGTCCTATACTATATTCTCCGATCGAGACCCTCTTAGGCATATTTTAGTTTCTTCCAGGAGGTGATCTTCCAGGGGGATGACCCTCAGTATTTGAGGTTGATTAAAGAGAAGCCTTGAATACTTGGTGAGTTCTCCTTAGGTAGCATATGGATGTTGCCTCGTTAAAAACCTCGTCGGTAAAACCCGTTTGGGATAAAATCCGACATGAGGGAAAAATAGTGCAACACATGTTTTAAACCCTAAGGCCTTTGAGCTGGAGGGTGCTTCGATTCCTTTCAATTGAACACCTGCACATAGATTAGCGTAAAATGTGAAGGAAAGAGGGAGAGGGTTGTACCATAACTATGGCGGCGTTCATGCCTCGATATGCTTCAGTTACTCATTCCGAGAATGCGACATGGTCCTTTGTTAGTTCATTCGAGGATGTAGTTTATGATTTCTATTCAGCTGTTTTCTTTTTTTTGGCTCCTTCGATATAGAAGGTGTCGGTGTTGGTGTCGCATCATGCACTACTAACATTTCTTTTGCTGTGTGCTGCTCTTCGTACACTGTTTTTACTCGATTCGTTGTAGGAAACTACATCATTTGATGAAGGGTCGACGACACTGCCTTCATACTGTGAATCCATGGCCTTCCAAGAAATGCATTGTATCTCATGTCACCTTCGATGACATGAAACTTTGTATCTTGCATAGTACCGGCCACGTTGATTGGGAGGAGGATATCTCCTTTCATTGTCTCGCTCGCCATATTAAATCCATTGAGGACTCAAGAGGCGGGCACGATTTGCTCGAGCAATCCGAGTTGCTCTACCACCCTCGACCTAATCATGTTGGCCGAGCTACCTTGATACACGAGCACACATTTAATTTGAAATTTATTCAAAAGAAAAGAAATTACCAGTGCATCATTATGAGTTTGATAAAAGGTCTTGATGTCCCCTTCGCTGAATGAAATAGCATTTTCAGGTATGTAGCTATGAGTTCGCTTTTCCCTAGTGATGGATACTTTTGTTTGCTTGAAAATGGGTCCCTGAGGAATCATGTGGATGACGTGCTGTGGTTCTTCTGATTTATTTTTCCTGTTCGATTCTCTTTCTCGAAATTGGTTTTTAGCTCGATCGTTGAGGAACTCTAGAAGGTTTCCTTTGCTAATAAGTCGGGCCACCTCTTCTCGAAGCTGTCAGCAATCCGTAGTCCTATGACCGTGGGTACTATGACATTCACATATCAAGTTAGAGTTCCTCTGCGAAGGATCTGATAGCACGGGTCTTGTCCGCTTAGTGTCCCTGGTTTTACTTATGGACGATATGATGACTGAAACATTGATGTTGAAGTTTTACTCAAATAGTCGGGTGCCTCTACCGGCCCTATGTGCCTGTCGAACCCTGATTTGTTCAAGAGTCCCCGAGGATTCTAGTCTCGATCTATCTTTTGGTCACTTCGAGGTATGTTACGCGTCGGGGTATTTCTCCGATTTTCTATATACGGTTTATACCTTTATTGGCTTGGCCTCGGTTTTCTTTTTGGAAGCCTTGATTCTTTTGTTAAGAGCCTGCTAGGATACACCGAGCCTGAGGGGGCTTGATGCGTGGCTAAAATCCATAGTTTTAAGCATTATGTACCTTATATTTTATGTTCTTTTCTGAAAAAAATACACGTCATATGTGCATAATGGAGTCTATTTCATGTGTAGGTAAATTGTAAATAGAAGCCGAGCTAAATCGATGCATAAACGTCAAAAAAATGCTCAAGATTCGAAAAGGAGTGACCCGAGCTATATCCGGACATTTGGGGCTTAAAGCCAGACCTACCTGGGCTATAGCCGGGCGTTTGGGGCTTTAAGACAGGCCTACCCTGGTTATAGTGGGGCGTTAGAGCCCAAACGCCAGGCCTGCCTAGGCTATAGCTGGGCGATTGGGGCTTAACGCGTGGGGTCCCTAGTCCGGTCAATTCTGAGTTTTGAAGGTTTTAAGTGCTTCCCGGTATGAATAGAAGTCTCCTACACGTTTAGGGTTTGTCCCAAACATATAAATAGACCCAAAAACACAACTTTGGGAGGATGGACGTGGAGGAACACAAACCACACTTGAAGGAGGCTTCTACCTAGTTTTTCTTCTCTTCTCTTCCTTTAATTTCATAGTTCATTAGTTCTAGAGTTTTGGGTGCTACATGAATGTTGTAGTTTGAAGCTTGAATTTTTCTTATTACTTTATCATATTGGTTTATTTATTCAATCTTGTGCTTAATTATTTGATTTCTTAATCACCAATTGAATACTATCTATGAACCTAGGATTGAACACGGCAAAGGGAATTCTAGATTACATATAAGACNTTGATTGGTTATTATACGGGAATTATTAATGCGTTCTTGTTAATCCTAATTTCATAGGAATATAAGCGTTAGGTTAGCTTGAATAGGCGAGTTGTACTTCGGGAGAAGGCTACGAGCAATATTAACCTCGTCAACCAATAAACCAGAAAAATTAATCAGATTATTTAAGTGGAAAACTCGACGAGATAGCCAACCATAGCTCTAGAATATCGGATCTCATTGAATTCATATCTAAAATCTCGCCAATTATTTCGTTAATTTCATAGTTTACTATTCTAGATTAATTTTAGTTAAATACTCATACTTTAGTGTTTCCTTGAATAGATTAATTGTTTGGGTTTAATTTAGTTGATAGTTAATCACAAGTCTCTGTGGGTACGATTTATGGACTTACAATCCTATATTACTTGTCGACCACGTATACTTGCGTGTGCGTTTTGGGACTAACGAGTTTTTGGCGCCGTTGCTGGGGACTTAGAAATTAACTATTCTACTAGATTGAATTTTTACTTTTGTCTATTTAAGTTTCTATTTCCTTATTTTTTTATTTCTATCTTAATTTAATATTTTATTATCTTGACATGGCATCTTGGAATAATAATTGGTCGAATAGTGGTTATTCTTATTATGACGATCCTTGTCCATATTGTGGAGGACCACACATGTGGCAATATTGCCCATCTCAATCTAATGTGTTGAATTTTTGTAAAGTGTGTGGTTGTCAAGGTGGCCATTGGGATGGTTGTCCTAATTCTTATTATCCGTCTCACAGCTTTTATTGTAATGTTTCTGATAATGTTAATGAGTTTGATAGAAGCAAGGAAGGGGAGGATATGGAAAGCATGGCTCATATTATGGACTTGATGAGACAAGCAATGGAGCTACAGAACATGATAGACGAGCAACATGTTCTTGACGCCTTAGCTACCAAAAGACTCCAGGCTAGAATGGATGAATTAATGGCCAATTTCTAAGAAGAGCCTCAACTCGTCGAAGAGAGCGGGTTCCCACCAGAAGATAATTTTGAAGAAGAAGATATAATGAGCCAATCTTGGCTAGAGGAACAAGCTCAACTAATAAAATCTCATGAGTTTCTTCGTGATAGTCTTTCAAATATGACAGAGCAACTGATAGAAGGAAGAACTAAGCTCAGGAAAGAGATAGACCAATTTGGCTCAGATATCTATGACATGCAGGCTCAATTGAATAAAAGGGTTGAGGTGTCTGATGCCCTACCATCAATAGTTGCGGATACTGGCCAGGAAAGAGGAAATCCACATATTCGACCAAATTATTAATGATGTCAAGGTTGATGAAGAGTTTAAAATAAAGGTTGTCAAAAATAATGCAGTTTTTGAATTGGAGCGTATTGGACCTCATTCTAAACACTTTTCAACATTGTGTTTGGTTGGTGACATGGGAATTGATCCAATCGAGCATATAGAGGAGTCAATGGATGAGGAACAAAGTGTTTATATTCTGAAATTTGTGATGCCAAGGAGATAAAATGACATCCCTCACCTAAGGGCCAAGAAGTGCAAGATGCGATATCTACTGTTTGGTGCCTTCATTTTTAAACCACCACCCCATGAACGTGGCAGAAAAATTGATGCAAATTTGGGGACGCAATTCATATCCTCAAAGTGGAAGGAAAAGTGGTGAAGTAGCAGAGTCGTGCCACGACTATAAATAAGGTACTTGTTGGGAGGTAACCCAGCCCGTATATCTTTTCATTCTTTTTTTTAGTGTCAGTTTTGTGTTATTTTTATTTTGCAGAGTAGGGGAAGTCTGAGTACCCAAAAAGTTGAAGTTGAAGAGCATGTTTGAGCTTAAGTGTGGGGTCATCCTGACTCTAAAGATTGAGAATCATGTCCGAGAGGGTACTCATGGAGTATTTCTCACCCTTGTTTTAATGTTTTTCTTTGTGATCATGCATCGAGGACTATGCATAACATAAGTGTGGGGTGGGAAAACTACTTTCTGAGGTGTAATTGTATAAAATTATTAATTTTTTTAGAAAAATCTCGGACTTTTCCCAACGATGGATCTGTTGGACAATTTTCTTGAGGGATAAAGTCCGATTTGAAAAACACCAAAAAGATTTTTATTTTTTATTTTTTTGTAGGATAGTTAGGTAGTATCCCTTGGTTTTTCTTTGGGCAACGGTTCTTTTCCAATGGTGTAACTTGACTGGGTGTTTATTTTTGTTTTTAGAGTTGTTAGGAAGAAACTGAGTAACTGAGAAATACCCTATGACATGTTTGATGCCGACATATTAGGTTATGATATACATTCTGCTTTCCCTTATATTTGGTTTGACATGTGATACATGAGTAAAAATAAATAGCCTATTTTGTGATTGAGTCATGTGCAATGTGTGTGTGATGTTTAGTGATTTTCTATGCTATCCTGTGTAGTCTAGAACTTGCCCCGTGTGTTAATTGAAGCAAAATTGTAGGTTATGCTAGTCTAGGAGATGACGTAGGCATTTTCTTGCTTGATCATGGATGTGCTTGTCATAAAAGAATTAAAATTTCCATTGCTAGCCCCTTTGAGCCTTTTGACCTTTTCTTTGTTACCCACATTACAAGTTGTACCCCTCTTTTGTTCTTAAATTGAGATTTTTGCACCTTTTTCCTCCTAAGGCACTTAGTCGTTAAAAGAAGTAAGGTGAGATAATGGGGATTAGTTTTTGCGTGGATCCATGGAAGGGCCCGTTAGTGCACAAAAATTGTATTCAAAAATCACTAGCCAATGAACTTTCATGTATGGAGTGTGTGTAGGAAAGAAAAAAAAAATAATAGAAAAAGTATGTACAAAAAGATACACACCTCCAAGTTTTTATTAATTTGTGCTAGTGAAAATATAGAAGTGCTTAATTAAAAAAAGGGCTATGTTGAATATGAGTTGTGGCAAGAGAATTTGTTGAGAAGAATATGTGTTGAGTTGTGAAGGTAGTGTATTAAAGTGGTTAGGAGGGTTATTCACTATTCCTAAATATATCCTACCCGTCCCGTAGCCTACATTACAACCTTAAAAGTCCTAATTGATCGTATATTTGGCTAACTTGAATTAGTGGAGATCTACACTACGGGCAAGCTTATGGTACGACCAAGGGATGCATATGAATTCTTTGTGAGAGTGAGTGAATTTGTTCAATTGTGTGATGTCCTTAAATTATGTTCAAAACCATATTTGAATGTGTGAACTAGGGCACATGATCTCATGAACGATTGGGAATGTTGTAAACTTTCTTGTTGGGTAGGTGCGTGAATTGAGAGGTCTTAGTGGTTGCAAGTCGAGTCTTGAGGTTGGGTGGTTGCAACTAGGTTAATTCATGTGATTGATTAAATTGTTGTACCTGGGCATGTTTAAAGAAGGGAAAGAATGTGAAATTTTGTATGTTCATACTTGATTGCTGCTATCGATCATAGTTAAAGGGCAAGGTGTGTGATTGAAAAGTAAAGTACTCATTGTTAATGAAATGTGTATGTGTTGAAGGTTATTGCTCGAGGACGAGCAAGAGTCTAAGTGTGGGGTGTTGATGCGTCGCTAAAATCCATAGTTTTAAGCATTATGTACCTTACATTTTATGTGCTTTCGTGATAAAAATACACGTCATATGTGCATAATGGAGTCTATTTCATTTGTAGGTGAATTTGAAATGGAAGACGATCTAAATGGATGCATAAACGTCAAAAATACGCTCAAGAGTCGAAAAGGAGTGACCCGGGCTATAGCCGCGCGTTTGGGGCTTAAAGCCAGGCCTACCCGGGCTATAGTCGGGCGTTTGAGGCTTAAAGCCAGGCCAACCCAGCCTATAGTGGGTCATTAGAGCCCAAACGCCAGGCCTGCCTAGGCTATAGCTGTGTGTTTGGGGCTTAACGCCTGGGGTTCTGATATGCCGGAAAATTTCGGCACATTTAATACCAAATTTCTTAAGATAGATCTTGTTTCAAGTGCATTTACTCTTTTTTAATTATAGAATTATAATGTTTTGCAGTACATGAGGCTTAAAAACTCAAGAACATGGAAAAGAGATCAAAGGAGATAAAAAGGGAAGAAATTAACACTATGCGATCGCATATTTGACAACAGGATGTCGCATAACTGATATGCTAATCCAATAATGCACTAAGGGATCACAGACCTCAACAAAAAGATTGGCCAAATTCAAGAGCATGAATGTGGTGGATTATGCGATCGCATAACGCACATGCGAGTCGCATAATTAACCGCAGAATCCCGTGTGCCTGATGCTGCCTCAAGAATGCGATGCCAATCTGTGGTCGCATATCATCAATGCGAACCGCAGATCAACAATGCGAACCGTATATCATGTATGCGGTGACGACCTGGAAACTAGGGTTTTGAAACGCAAACGCACAGTTGACTTAAAGGGGTATTTTTGTCCGTTTTGGCCCCGAATTTTGGCCCACTATAAATAGATTTATTGGGGTTTTGTGGGTCATGTTGGTCGGCGATTTGAAGAACATTATCCTATTTGAATATTCTTTTCCTTTTTGGAGGCATTAGAGCAAGAAATCCTTGGGTTTGTAAGCATTCATGACACTTATTATTCCTAACTTTTTGTCATTTACTATGTGTAGCTAACTTTAAATACTAAGGTTGTGAACCCTAAATGGGTGTTGTGCATTTGGGTATTTGCTATTGAATATATGCATAATGGGGTGTTGATATTTATTTACTCTTCATTTCATAATTATTGTTAGTGGTTGCAAACATTAACTTATGCCAAAAATGCTTTTTTAACTTGGAAAAGTGGGTTAGATTTGGTAAGAGTAAATATCAATAACTCAAGTCTTTAAACCTTGTTTAATAGAGTCACTTAGGAATAAGTTGATTTTATTTGGCAACAAGTGATT
>ML366920.1:0-22326 GCA_005239505.1 Nicotiana paniculata | reverse complement strand
AGGCTTTAGTCTCCAGACCAGATATATATAAAACAGTTCAATATAAATTTCACCACAGAAACGATAATAATAAAATTCCTTAAGCTTGTTATCGCCTCTGTGTTAAAACTCAGAAGAACTGTTAGAAGAAACAGAAAATATATATAAACGATAAGAAATATTCCGAGTCCACAATTTCCTTGTATGTCCTTAAGGAATTTTAACCCCCTCACAAGTTGCCAAGGTAATGGATTAAATCCTCCCAGGATGAAACGGAATAACCTTCCTGCAACAGTGGCAATACCAACTGCAGGATACCAACAAACTCAAAAACGGAGCAAGATCACACTTACGAATTTGAGAGAGAGAGAGAGAGAGACTGCAAAGTAGAATGCAGTATTCAGAATGGAAATTCGTGTTTTTCAGTGTCTGGAAAAATAAGCCATGCCTCAGAATTTATAGGCAACTATTGGAAGAGGTGTGATGTCTGTTCAGGAAAAAAAGGGTCTGTTCAGGAAGGAAAACAAGCAAAGGCAGCGTTTTTGGATTTCAGTTAATTCCGTTAATGAACTAACTGACATTTAATTTAATTATTAAATAATTAATTAAATAAACTTTGTCCAAAAATAATCTTATCGATCGATCATTTGACAAATCCAAATCCGAAGTCGAACCGAGCGAGCGACGACGACGGCGCGAGGATACATCCTCTTCAACTCCTTTTAAGAGCTCTAAGAAGTGATCCTATATTTATACACACAAGTGTAGTTGTCTTTCACCAATGTGGTACAAAGTTCATGACAAAAGCTCAGTTGATTCAAATTTTCATTTTCCTCCATTTTATTTCCCACCATTTCCCAATTCACACTCTTAGACTTTTAAGCGCAATGCTTAAAGTCTTTAAGCCCAATGCTTAAAGTCCAACAAGAACAATATACATACAAGCAGGGCATAGACACTTCAATTCCTACTGTAGACATTCCAAAAACTAGTAATACCAAAACATAGCAGTACAAAGTGGTTTGATACTTGGACAAAAAACCTGGACTACAAGGAGAAAAGCAAGCCCTGATCCAAACAAACTAAGGACGAAACATTATATTCTAATCCCTTTCTTGATCACTATGAAGAGAGATCCCATCCATTATATTGGCAACAACTTCTTTGGACTCCTTGAGAAGGTTGACACTCTTTTTGAGCCTAATGCGTTTCTCAGCAACCAATGGCGACTCATCTAGCATTCTCTCGATTCCACCACTTCCAGGTGCCATCAGATCCTGCACTATTTCCTCCTCCATTTCCTTGTTAATCATCTTGTGGATGCTGAACGTTATGTGCAACGCCATCGAATCCACCAGTCTCATCAACACCATTTTCCAATAGCAGTGATCCTCATCTTCAAATCAAAAGCCTGCTGCACCAAACCTATATGATTCCTCAAATGACCAACCTCAGTTTCACCAACTCCTTCCAGGTTCATTACAGTGCCCTTCCCAGGATCATTCATAATCTCCATAAACGCATTTTGTTGCGTTCATGATCTTACTATAAGTCCATAAATAGTCAGGATCACAAGTGTAATCAGTCTGCATTTCCATCCCGATGATATACCTTACCCAATCCACTGATTCGTCCTTCTTCTTCGCTATCAGGTTTTCCGCAGCTCTTCTCGTCGAAGACTGGAGTTGTGGGGTTATCACAATGATACACCAACACTATAATAACAATTTTCCCTATATAGTTCCACAGTCTTCCCACAAAATCCTCCGGAATTGCAGCAATTTGCTTGACTCTTTTCTGCAACAAAGTGAGGAATACGGACCGAGAAAGGAAATTAGGAAGTCCAATCCCTTTAGTTTCCTGTAAGGCCAAGATCTCTTCCATCAAAAAGTCTTCCTTTTTCTCAAAATTTTTCGAATGCAGCTCGTTAGAGTATTGATCTAGCATTTCGACCAATCTAGCTGTACAGTGCATTTCTTTTTCTTCAGGGTATTCGTCAAACTCACCTCTAAAAAGAATTTTCTTTAACGAATCCTTTGAAGAACTGAGGATTCGCATGAACGCCGTCAAAGCTTCAGCCACAGAACTTAAGTGCTGAGGCAGCCTGTTTAGTTCAGTGAGATTAACAGCAAGTTTGTCATTAATCTTCCTCACAATTTCAGGCAAGCATTTCGAAATAATATTTGCTTGAATTCGTACCAACTTTTGAGCCAGAACAGGAACCCCAACCATGGATTTATCAATCTTAGATAAAAGTGGATGAGTTGAAAAGAGTCTTGCCTCATCACCCCTAGCTTCTTCATAAGACTCATTCCCAATTCTATTCCTAACACAAACATATCCAAGTCCTATATTCACTTCATCTGCAGTAACTTTCTCAAGTAAACCTTCAGGAGCTTTATCCGCCTTTGTCACTACAGCTAAAGTCCTCTCCCCAGTTTTTCCACTTTCTGAGACATCCTAATTGACTCACAAGTAGGAAAATCAACCGTGGCTGACAAAACATTCAAGATTATGCTTTCTTGAGGAGCTACATATTTCATAATAATATCAGAATTTGTTCATAAATGTCCTCAGGTTGTCCTTGAACAGGAACTCTAGTAATTCCAGGTAAATCAACCATAGTCAAATCGGGGACACCATTTTTTTTCACAACAAGTGTTAAAAGGTTGTTAGAGATGCCCTTACCATGTCCAGCAATTTCATCAGTAGCAACAACAATAGCGTCCGCTACGCGAAATTCATCGACAGGGAGTGATTTTCCATTGTACTCTAAGTGTAGATTTGGTGCAGTGATTTTAGGATCATTTTGTAGTCTCATAATAAGTGGGACCCTCGTGCAAATGCCTTGTCCTCTGGGAAGGCTGATTCCAGCTAGAGATTCAAGAACACTGGATTTTCCAGAAGATTGATCGCCAACTACTACGATTGTTGGGAGTTGTATACCTTCTTGCATTATGTTGAGGTGGCGGAGCCTATCTACACAGTCAAGAAGTAACCTGATTCAGTCATTGCGGATGCAATAATCGGAGGAGGTGGTGCTATAACTGCAAGCTGAGGCTTTTGATCAGCAACTTCAAGTGACTGTGAAGAGGAGTCATCGGTTTTTTGCTGCTGGGTAGGTTTAATTTTTGTTCTCACCATGTTTTGAAGGTTACTTTGAAAGGTGAAATAATAGTTTTTGGTTATAGTAGAGGCTTCTTTCAAACTTGGCAATATATGAATGAAGATTTCTCAGAATGAGTTGCCTCCTGAGCTTCTTCCTGCTACATGGAGTAAAGCAAAGTGTGGTTCTTTTGGACTCAAAGAACAAAAATATGTTAAAGAAAAAAAAAACTGTTAAGTTGTTCTCCACAATGTCTTGTTAAGTTGTCACTTACAATAGAGTACGATATATTGGTATTGTTGCTATGTAAAAAATAAGTGTAAGCAAACGTTCGGTGAATATTAAAGTAATAGGAAGATATCCGTATTATGTTACTCCGCAAGGGATTGCTTGTTATGCTAAGTTTAACATCAAAGATGATGTAACTCAAAGAGATTTTTTGAGGACTCCGGATGAACATCAGGAATATCTTGTGATAAGAATGTTGGAAATGTACGTCAAGGTTGAAGACATATGCAATAATGAGGTTCTGCAAAGTAGAGATATCCCTCAATCATCGGGTGATTATTTTGGAGCAGTTTTAGCTGAACAGGTTCCGGGTGAAAGAGTTTGGCCTGATCTAAACTTATCTCCACGGGCGAATGAGGAATAATTTCTCCCCTAGTTTACATAATACACAAGCCGAGTGGTAAACTTCAATTTTTCCTTATGTTACGATGTTTATTTTTATGTAATGAATTTGTATTAACACTCATATATTCCACAGGGGGTATCGACCAGATATGAATTTTACAAGTTATGAACCAACGCCTAGTTAGAATATGCCTAATTTTGGTGTGTTGAATAATGGTGGTCCATCCGGGAGTCATCTTCAACAGGATAATGTCCATCGAATGACAACAACACATTATGATGTGTAAGTGAAGTGATAAAGCTATATGTAAAGTTTGGATCAATTTGAGAAATTAATATTTTATTGGTTGTGCAGTGAAAACGAGCAACTTGAAGGCCTTGTCCTTACTCAATTGCCCGAAGACGATATATTTAATCGAGATCTGGCAGATGCGCAGAGTCAGGAAGAGAATAGTGATTATGACAACAATGTTGATGAGTCTGGAGATGATACATCCTTCCTTGATGAGGGTGATGAGGAGGAAGAAGAGAATACTAAACCTGATTTGACGACGGAGCAAGCTCCACCTCCCCTTAGACCAAGCGTGTACGATACCCACATGTCGTTTCATTCAAGGGAGATTCCCTACCTTGATCATTTGCCAAGTATACCGGATGTGGAGGACCTCATAAAGGTTCTTGACGAATTCGGACAGCAATGTGGGATGAATCTAGAGCAACGATGCTATCAAGGGGCATGTTTTGCTGATAAAGCGCGCCTAAGAAGAGCGGTGTGAATGTATATCATAAAAGAGTGTCGTGAGATTGTGGTTCATGAGTCATCTCCGGATGTATACAAGGTTATTTGTCGTAGATGGTTTACGGGTTGTAATTGGATGGTGGGTGTGAGGAAGCTGAAAACAAATACGTGGATTGTGGCTAAACACATTGGCACCCATAATTGTGAAATGAACACATTCAGTGGGAATCATTTTAACTTGAATGTTGACTTGATTTCTCTTGTCTTGATTCCACAAATTGAAGCGCTCATAAGGTACAAGATCAAAGAGTGCATAACAGTTGTCCACCAGGTATATGGGTGTACCATTACGAAAAGAAAGGCATTTCTCGGACGCAAATGTGCGTTTGAAATTATTTATGATAACTGGGATAAGTCATTTACATCTCTACCCAGGTACATGGTCGCATTGCAACACTTTAAACCCCGAGACTGTTGTTGAATGGAAACTTGAGCGGAGTCCAGGAATAGCAGAACACAGTATATTTAAACCAGTCATTGATGGTTTTGAGCATGGTCGGCTGGTAATATATGATAAACGGCACTCATGTCTATGAAAAGTATGATATTAAGTTGTTGATCGACGTTGCAGTAAATGCTAATGGAAGTATATTTCCCCTAGCATTTTCTACTTGTTCCATTGAAAGACAAGAGACGGGGACATTATTTTTGAACCACTTGAAGGAGCATGTTGTCAGACAACGTTCAGGTATTTGTCCAATATTTGATCGTCATGGCGGTATTTTAAGTTCTGTACAGAATTTGTATGTATGGAAGGAACCATATTCCTACTACTGTTACTGTGTGAGGCATCTGAATGCCAACTTCTAGAGGGCTTATATGAACAAGAACTTGCATGATCTAATGCGAATGGTTGCAACAGATCACCAAGAGTGTAAATTCAGGAGGCGAATGAAATTGATCAGGCAGGAAGACCAATGAGCCTATACTTGGTTGATGAGACAAGAACTTGACAAGTGGACTTTGCATGTGGATGGTGACAGAATATGGGGAATTCTGACTACAAATGTATCAGAGTCTTTCAATGGGGAAGTCTGCACATGGATTGCCTATCACTGCCATGGTGCGGATGTCATTCAAGAAGATGGCGGAGAGGTTTATTGAAAGGTCTAGAGGCGCATCCTCATTGATGGAAAGGAGTGTTGAATTCATTCCAATACCAATACAAAGATTTGAGAAATATCGGAAGCGAGCACAGTGGCATTCATTTTTGCAGTATTGCAACGAGCCAAATATTTTTGAAGTTCGCACCGCTATCCATAATAACCAGGGGAATAATACATGCACCGTCAATGAAACCAGAAGGTTATACTCATGTGGGAAATTATCCATCTATCACATGCCGTGCTCACATGCCATGAAGTTCTTTCAACATACAGGTTTCGCACGACGAGGAACGTTGATAAAGAATATAGTGTTGATGCATACTTAAACACTTATAGTGGAAAGTTGCAACCAGTGGGTGCTGAGCATTATTCGCCGCCGTAACCATTTAAAATTATGTGTAACAAGGATCATGTGCATCAACGACAAGTACAAAAAAGAACGTGTATACGGATCCAAATGGATGTTGGTGATATCATTTATGCGCGTAAATGTGGCATATGTTCCAAAAAGGACACGACCGCCATAAATGTCCTTCAGTTGGTTTGTGTAGCGGTGGTAATTCAACTCCCAGTAGAAGTTCATCCAATGTGCCCAATTATCAAGGATACACGTAGTGTTTTGTTGCAGTACTTTGTTGTAATAAATATATGTAAATTTTCAGCTTGCAAAATATATATAATAAAATTATGATTCCAATGGGCTTAAATCTAATTGATATTTAGCATTAATACTTCATTACAACAATTTAACATACACCACAAGAAAAAAAAATAATAGTCATTCTCCATTATCGTTGATGCCTGGCACAATTTCAATGTCACTGTCTTCATCTTCTTTGTCAGCATCGTGTACACATTCTTCGGGACTGAGGGCATCGTAATATAGGCCCCAATTGACACACATTTCTCGTATTTCATCGCTATCATCAATAAGATTGCTTGCTTGATTTATACAACATTATGGGACTCCAACGTCGAACGTCTGTGGCAGAAACATAGGTAGTCCCTCCCACTAGACAACTGTTGGAAAAAACAGGATAATAATTGTCTCTATGTTATTTTTTATTTTCAAATAAATCCCAGTATTGATCTTCTGTTCCTCCCAGGTAGTTATGATTATCCGTTACATGATGAACAACTAGTGCCTTTTCCATCTCTAGAATCTCATTCATCAAATACCAACTCACTTGTGGTTCATCTTTGTGTGCTTGTTAGGAAGGTTGTAGACAGTGTTTGTGGCACAACGCCCATGCTAGCGACATAGTACTTCATATCACATCGTTTTGAATGAAAAGGAACCTATTGTAGTTTTTCTACCCAAATTCGCATACCTTCAGGCTTTGTAAAATGCGTTTCGCCCTCAATAATATGCCCATCAACTTTGAGATCAGTGTGTATATTAATAGGCTTATTTTTCAAGTGGCGCAGAACATCATACGACTTATCATCAACCAAGTTAGTATATCAACCTAGCATATTTTTTTAAGTTAGGGATCGATAGTGTTAAGACGTGTTCTATGGGGATCTGTTGAACTACCTTCACCCTTCTACCTCTTTTTGAACCACTTATTAAGTGTTAGTGGCATTTTTGAAATGGATGTTGTAATGTTTTCTCAAATGGTCTTTGAATACAGATGTCTAGGTTCAATTTAAGAAGCTGTCTTATACCCCAAAGAATCATTATCACGCGAAGCATACCGTGCCACCAATATGTATTATGTGTATTGTTTTGTCGACCTGAAAAAGTTATCGTTTTGAAAAAGCTGTATTGTACCCCAAAGAATCCTTATCATGTGAATCATACCGCCACTAGTATGCGTTGTGTGTATTGTCTTGTCGACTTGAAAAAGATGTCGTTCAAGAAAAAATGTATTGTACCCTAAAGAATCATTATCACGCGAAGCATAACGCGCCACCAATATCCGTTATGCGTATTGTCTAGTCGATCTAGAAGCTGCGATTCTGGAAAAGATGTATTGTACCTTGAAGAATCATTATCACGCGAAACATTGCGCGCTACCAATATGTGTTATGTGTATTGTCTTGTCGACCTTAAAAAGTTATCGTTTTGGAAAAGCTTTCTTGTACCCTAAAAATCATTATCACGCGAAACATATATAGCGCGCCACCAATATGCGTTATGTGTTTTATCTTGAGCTATAAAAGCCTAGCGCATTTTAGTTATTATTTGCGCTTAACTAAAACAAATAGAAAAACTTCCCATAAATTTTTCATTTTTCTTGCATTAAGAAATATCTGGACGTAATGATGTACCAAGGTGTTATTGTGGCTAACGTGCGATTTTGAAGCCATGTTGGTCAAATAGTAATGTAGGACGCATACGGTGGATACGTCAACAACTTGTAAGTTATTGTTTGGGAAAAAATGTTGTTAATATTTTTTATATAACATGTTAATTAATAGTATTGTGTTATAATCTCCATTGGTAGGACGGAAATCAATGTAGACGTGAAGAATGGTATGATGAACCTATTAACCAGGAATACTACAAATCATTTTTGCAGTATGATTGGAATACAACCGGTGAATACGAACTCCAGATCTTTAAACTACAATAACAACTTGCGGCAGAGCAGGAGAAACTAAAAGAGGCAGAAGAAGAAAAAAAATAAGTTGGAAGAGCAATTTAAGTGGTTGAAACATAGAATAATGGGTGATAATGACTAAACAAACACATGGATGTGTTGGGTGTAGTACTTTATCTTTATGTTTTATGTGGGGATAATACATAATTAACCCATTGGGGTTGTATCAAAGTGCCAGTTGCACCCCTTAAAAATACGGGTGTTCTGTGACCCTCCTGTATTTGTTAGTAGTGTAACAAATACCTCATTTTCGGAACGTATAACCTAGAGAGTGAATACACTCTCCTGAATCAAAAAAATATTAGAAATTATTTTTGAAATATTTTTTTATTAAAATCTGTTACTATCTGGATTTCTTATTTCCTTTACATTTTTTTTCATTATTTCTTTTTATTTTTCATTTTTCTTTTCATCTTCATTTTTACGTTTTTCTTTTTCCTTGCAGTATTTTTTGTTAAAAAAAACTTGTGCTTCCTTTTAGTTAGTCAACTGGTGATTCATTTGGTTCTTTTTAATTAGTCAAATTCAAAGCGTCTTCAAGTGTATCTTGATGAATTAGTCAAAAAAATTGGCAAATACAAAAATAGAAAATACGCCCAGCCGTTTCTCCATATCGCCGAAAAATTTGCCAGTCACCTTGTCTCACCGAAAAATGTGTATCTTGATGAATTAGTCAAAAAAGTCAGCAAATACATAAAGAGAAATAGAAATGTGCCCAACAAGACAGATTCACATGCCTCTTTGTTCATCTAGGCGGAAAATTTGTCGGCACCTTGTCACACCGGAAAATGGGTATCTTGATGAATTAGTCAAAAAAATCGGCAAATACATAAAGAGAAATAGAAAATGTGTCTACCTAGACAGATTCGAAGGCCACTTTGTCCATCCCATCGTTTCTCCATTTTGTCGGAAAATTTGTCGGCCACCTTGTTCCTAATTTCAATTCCACCGGCCAACAACTACTATCACTCTTTAGAACACTTTCAATTTTAATTAAATGGATACATCCTTGAAAATCATGAACTGATTTGCAACTAAAATCAAGAAAATGATGAAATGGGTGAAAGAAATGACGAAGAGGAAAAAACAGAGAAAGAAAATGATGAAGAAGAAGAGAAAAAAATGTGAAAAGAAAAAATAAAGGAGAAATAAACGCGTATATATCACATACAACACAAAAATTGATTCTCTCTTAAAAGGGTAGCATTTATAATTATACTTTTTATAAAGATAAGGGGGTCATAGGACACCCGTATTTTTAAGGGGTGCAACCGGCACTTTGGTACAACCCCAATGGGGTAATTATATATTATCCCTTTTATGTATCATGTATTTTCATTGATTGTACCGAAATTAAATTATGTTAAGTTGTCATTTTTATTTTTGTGTTGTAGTATTTAAACTAATAAATAACCCGAAAAATTAAAACACATGCGCAAATAATGTAAAACATAAATAATGTTGCTATTATATACTGAATATCTACAGATAATGAAAATATCAATGTGTCCCACAACATGTATGTTTTAAAATATTGACTAGTATGAGGTGCATTCTATCTTGCCCGGCTACATTATAAGATCCTCAGTATCACATCGTCTCTTTATCGAAGGATGCGTTGTAACATGATCGTTGTAAGACTGGCAAATTTGATAGAAGGAATCGTTGGTCTAGCAGTAATCTACTGAATAATAAAATATTTTAATATATAAAATATATATTAGTCATGTACATATTAGCTAAAAAACTTTAGTGGTCTCACCATAGTCTCGAGGGGCTCCTGTATAATTAACCTTGAAGGAAGAAATGAAAAGTATGCAAAAAGCTAAGGTGTTTTCTTTAGTTCTCTGTTCAATGTGATTGATTGAAATATCAGTTTCGAGGATAATGATTGCTAGCTAGTTCATCATTTGTAAGTAGACCTTCTGCCCTCCTTGCATGGTTTAGTTGGAAATCACAAAATGAAGAATCATGGATATTGGAATATGAAGTAACCAAAATTTTAGGGATAATACATAATTACCTGGTTGGGATTGTACCAAAATATCAATTACACCCCTTAAAAATATGGGTGTCTTATGGTTCCCTTATAATTGCTTGAAGTGAAATAAGGTTCTCCTTATGAGACTAGTACTAGTTTAAAAAAATATTAGTGAACAACACGCACCAATCACATCTTCTTCTTCGCTTATACCGATTTTTCTTTGTTATTTATAATTCTCATTTTATCGTTTTTCCTTTTCTTTATTTTTTGTTTTCTTCTTCTCCCACACAAGCTCCGCCATAGCAACTATCACCACCACCCATGTCTACCGGAAAATCAAATTCAGCACTGCAATCAAAATTACTATCACAAACTGCCACCAAAACAAATCTGAAATTTAAATCAACACCAAATCATTATTCAACAAAAATCTAAGATTCATCTCGAATTTATTAGCAAGAGACCCATTCTTCATGCTGTTTGTTAGCCACAGGAATTGGCCAAGCCCATCTTCTACGCCCCACGACGGCATATCAGGGCTTGATCGGTGAGTAATATCGAAAATACGGCCGTCCTCGTGAACTTCTCGACGGACAGGAATTAGGTCATCGGAACCAGTAAATTGACAGGAAGTTGCGCTATCAATGCCATAGGGTGAGGGATAAGAGGAATTAGCGACGGTGAAAATCAGATTGAGGATTACTTGTGAAAGAATGATTAGTAGAAGTAAGGAATTAGGACTACCATCTCATCGGCGAATCAATGAATGGTCACCGGAATCTGAAATTTTGGACGGAGGAAGAAGAACGTGTTTGTGACAGTTAGCTAACCTTAGTATTTGTATTTTAGTTAACCGAAGTTGATAAATTAAAACCAAATTCTATTTTGTTGATAAGTTAAAACCAAGCTGAAGTCTTCAGTGGGTAGAGTTTCAATGGAAAGTAAACTCTCCGATAATAACTCCGAGTTTTAGAAATGAAAATTAAAAAAAAGGGAAGGAAAAATCATAATTAATTATATCCAATTAAAAAATGATAGGTGTACACATTAGTCAATCTTAACTTATATTTTTTTCCCTCTCACGTCCCTCCTAGAGAGTGAGATCACTTTCTATGCTAGTTGAGCCACAAAGGTGTATTTTAATTCACTAAAAGTCTATACAAGGGGTCATAGAACACCCGTATTTTTAAGGGATGCAACTGACACTTTGGTACAATCCCAATGGGATAATTATATATTATCCCAAAATTTTACTCGCCTTTTTTAAAGAAAAAAAGTATTTTTAAAAAGAAGCAGAAAAAAGTAATTTTATCTCAACAAGCAAAAGCAGTTTTGACTTTTCTTCTTACCGAGAATACTCTTAACAAAATATAACATTACCAAAGGGGTGAATTCTTTTATATTTGTTGAATGATCTTTAATATATTTGAATAATATTAAAATAATTTAAAGTACTTTTTTATTTTATTTTCATATTTTACTTAACTAAAATGAAAAGATTTAATTATTGCTTGTAATAACAAATTTTTGAGATTATTTATTTACTTATACTATTAACTATTAACAAATATATTCATGTCTTTATTCTTAATTTGACACTTAAAGTTATATATATAAAATTATTGGCCAAACACAAATTATTGCTCAAATTATTTCTCTCTAAAAATATTTTTTTTTAAACTATTTTTAAAGAACTTCTCAAAATAAATTGATTTATTCAGCCTGGACATACTATAGTAATTTATAGCCAATGTTGTAAACTCTCCGAAATCTAAATGCATGTGTGGCAGATGGTGTAGAGTTTGTATATGTCCACTAGTACAAAATATATGGTAAATGGTATAGAGTTAGATGTTATGTGCATTGGTAATATGTGAAACATTTTATTTTATTACATTAAACTAATGTATAATAAAAATAATTATTTATTGTTTATTCTTAAAATCGGATAACAATTGAATTAATACGCGATTTTAAGGATATGTGATGTAACTTGATACAAGTTGAGAAAACAGATTAATACTGAAATTAATGACAAGAAAATAAATGCAAACCACACAAATTGAACAGTCTTAGCCTTGAAGGTTGATCGCCCTCGAGTCAAGAAATGCCTCAATCGATGATAGAACAGGTTAACAAGATAACAAGAACTAGAAATGATCGGGATATTGCTTCTTTGATGTGGGTTACAATGTCTTTTACAAATGATCAAGCCTCCCTTTATATAGTAGGGGAACCCTACTCTTGGTACAATTCTATAAAAGATAAAAAATATCATGATTTTCTAATCAATCGGCCTCTCCTTGATACGTGCCGAGATTTTCATGGTGATCTCCAACTGATCGCGGATATTTCGGCCTTCCGTTATTTGGCTCGACAAAGTTCCCTAGATCTTGTTCGGTCTCGGAGTCACAAGCTCAAAAATTTAACTTTGCGCCTGGTTTCGATATAATCTGAGTTCGAACTCCGACTCGTCACGTTTTGGTCTCGACTGATCATACAATATATGAACCCGGTTTCGACCGTATACAGATAGTCCTCTCGTTTTTCGGAGAGAAGATGACGGGAAACGATATGAACCTTTGATCCTTGCTTCGATGAACCATGATGTAAGCGGCAAAAGATCACTGAAACGTCCCATCGGTCTAGTCTTCAAGGCATTAAATGTGTGTCAGTTGTTGGTTGGCCATTATGAGTTTTGAACCGTCGTTTTGCAAACTATAAATACTTCACCCTTTCATCCATTAGAAATTTTACATTCAAACGCTTGTTCTTGTTTGCTTAAGAAAAAAATTCATACCTTCATCCTCTCATTTTCCAGCTTAAGTTCACAACTTCTTCCTGTTTCTGCAAATTTTTACAAACTATCCGCCAAATACATCTTCTCCTTCATCAGTACCTTTTTTTCACCCTTACTTAGAAGTAATGGTGAAGACTTCTAAATCTATTCCTTAAAATGAGACTCCCTCTTCCTCGAGACTATCAAAAGAAGAAAAAGCCCTGTCCACTGTTCTCGAGAAAAAGACACTGAAACCCCCTTCAACTATGTTCGTTCCTACAGGGTGCCCAACCGGGACCAACTTCAAGATCGAGAAAACCCCTTCTGTTTCGAGTCGATGCGAGCCGGTCTCGAGGTATATTTTCTCCATTACTGACGATCTCCTCCCAAAAGTCAAGGAAGACCGTAATTGGGTCGGTAAACTCGTGGTGGTGCCTACATCCGAGGAGTCAATCACTACCCACGTAGAGGGCTTTTTAAGTGTCTACACTAATCCCTTCATGTTGGGACCTCTAGACCCGATCATCATCACCTTCTATAAGAGGTACGAGGTTCCATTGGTCAAATTCATCCCTCATTTTGAAGGATAGTGATTCTCCTCCATTTCTTTGTAAGCAAAATCAACAGGTGCCGCTTCACCATTGACCATCTCATGCGTTTGTACAGTCCCCGACTTTACCGACGGGGATTGATAAAACTTGCCTGTCGGTCCACTAAGGCCCCGATCTCGAGCATAGACGAGGACCGATACCAAGGCTGGTTGGGCCGGTTCGTTTGAGTGAAGATCTCGGATCTAATCTCGGCTGAAGAAATGCCATTTTGCGAGAAATGGAACATGAAATGTAAGTATAATCTCACCTCTTCTGTTCATTGCTTTCCCCTTTCTTCTAATCTAATCGATGTTTCATGGTGTAGTTGTTGCTTGGATGTCAGATGCAGTCCCTCGACTCAAGGAGTGGGTTTGAATTAAAATAATTAGGTGGAGTTTCTTGTTCACTAATGACATCCCGTGCAATGTAAATGAGAAAAAATCGGCCTCCATTCACAACAATCGACGATGTCTTATCTAACGAGAGCAAAACCAACAAAACAAATCTACCTGCAACTTGAACAATGAAATTTGACGACGTTCGACTCGTCCACTCTAATAAGGCTAGATGCTTATTATGAATCAGTATAACAAGAGCTCGTGGGGTGGTTAAAGTGGTTTTTATTCTTACTGATTACCTTTCTCAACTGAACTTGTGTAATTCGTACATTTAACTTCACACTTTGTTTACCCAAAAACGGAAAACAATTGAATTAGATGTGGTTTTAAGGATACGTAATCTCACTTGGCACAAACTGAGAAAATACGTAAATAGATATTAATATTAATTGAAAAGAAAAATAGAGCATACCAAATGATATGTGCAGCTTGGCCCTCGAGACAAGTTACCCTCGAACCAAATGGATGAGCAAATAAGATATGAACAGAGTATTGAGAAAATAAAGAAAAGGATATAGTATATTTCTTGGAATTGCGTGAATCTGATGCCCTTACAAATTATTAGACCCCATTTATATAATAGGGGATTGAACTTATGGTATAATTCTAAATACAATAAGAAATCCCATGATTGAATAATTAATTGGCCTCGTCTTAATACGTGCCGAGATTTCCGCCGTGATCCTTGCTTGATCACGGATATTACGGCTTACCATTACTTGACTAAGTAAACCTCCATCGGTCTCACTTGATCTTCATTCTGCTTGGTCTCATCTCGGCCGATCTCGTCCTTGGTCGGTCTCTGAATTAAAGGTTCAGTAATCTAACTTCGTACTGAGGCTCGATATACCGCGAGGCCGAACCGTGGGCTATCATGATCCAACCTCGATTAGTCATAAGAAGGGAAGACCCCTTCTAACTGTATACAGATAGTCCCCTCATTTCTCATACATAAGATGATGATAAACGACATGAATTCCCGAACCCCGTATTTGTGAGTGATGACGTCAGTGACGAGATCGACCGTGACGTAATCAACAAAACGTTCCGTCAGTCCAGTTACCGAGGGCATTATATGTATGTCAGGTATTGGACGGCCACTACCGGTTCTGAACCGTCGCCTTCTACCTATAAAAAGCCTCAACCCTCTCTCATTCAAACTTTTACAATCCAAGCCTTTTCTTCTCTTTCTTTCAAAGAATCCCATTGCTTCACAATTTCCATATCCAAAATCCTTTTAACTCTAACCAACATCCTTACTCTCTTATTTGTTGTTCATAAGTGGCTAAAACTTCCAAAATCGTACCGCAAAGAGGTTGTTTTTTTCATCACGTCCCCCCAGTGATGAGGCTGCGGGGGAGCCCAACCTTGAGGAATTCATTTTGACGGGGTGCCCAACCGTCACCGATTTTAAAATAGATAAGACCCCTCGATGCAGGTCCAGTGCAAGCCGATGTCGAGGTATATATGTACCATCACTGAGGACATCCTCGAAAAGGTCAAAGAAGAATGCAACTGGGTGAACAAAGATGTGGTTGTTCCTTCTCCTGAGGAATCGATCACCACCTACATGTAAGGGTATCTAAGTGTTTGCACTTATCCTTTTATGTTTAGTCCCTTAGACCCTATCATACTGGCCTTCTGCAAAAGATACAGTGTCACCCTAGGCCAGATCCACCCTTCGTTCTGGAGAATCGTCGTCCTCCTCCATTTCATCACGAGCAAGATCGAGGGATATCCTTTCACCCTCGACCATCTCATGCGCCTTTACAGTCCTCGGTTCTATCGAGGGGGGATGATTAATCTTGCCCGTCAGGCAAGCATAGCCTCGTTCTCCAGCATCGACGAGTCTCAGGATCAAGGCTGGATGGGCAAGTTCGTCCGAATAAAGATATCGTACCTGATTCCCGCCGAAGACATGTTGTTCCCGAAGAAGTGGAACATGAATCGTAAGTACTTTCTCCTTGAACATTTAATTTGCCGTTTCATTTTCTTACATCTTTCCTTATTTTTCTTTTGGTGTTGCAGTTGTGGCCCAGATGCCAGACCCGGTTCCAAAATTAAAGCGATGGGTCGAAGGTCTGGTGTCCCTGAGGCCTTACTATGAATGTGCCTGGATGGAGTTATCAAAGTATCGATGGGAGGACCGCAACCATGGTAAATTTCTATCTTGGATTGTTTATTATTTCGGCCTTTTTCTCAAACTAACTTATCTCCCTTTCTTTTGCACTCTCAGGAAGGATGATTCAATGAGCCTCATTCTGGTGACGAGGAAATACTTCCCCAGCCATTAGCTCTGAAGCCGGCCAAGGAGAGAAAGAGAAAAAGGGATCTGAGTCCCCTGGGCTCGGAAAAGAAAAAATCGGCGAGGAAACCTCGTAATCCTAAGGCGAATGCTGGTGCCATGTCCTCGAACTCTATCCGTTGATTAAGGGATGAGGCCGAAGAAGAAGAAGAAGAAGAATAAGAATAAGACAACTTCAGGATAGTGGCCCATATGCGGGCTACTGCTTCAGTACAAGAGCCCTCCGAACCGGAGGCAGTTGATGAGGGAGCTTCGACTGAGGTCCCTAAATTAGAAAAAGCAGAGGTCGCCCCGTCCTCAACTAAGACGGTGGAAAGAGAGGTTGGAGGCAAGGCTTCCCAAATAATGGAAAAGGTACCTAGGATTGAGCTCGGGGTGGTTGATATTTCGAAATCCCCCCGAGATTTAGGATACCATGATTGGAGAGGACAGCATGCTGGATAGTCATCGTATCGATCTCCAAGGTTTCTTCGATGGGCTCGAAGCTGCTACTTTCGAGGATATTACCGAATTCGGTGATTTACCGGTGCCAAAGAAAATGCCATCATCGGGTTCCACTGGATCTTCATCGAGCTCGAGGTTGGTGGACCAATTTTCGGCTCGGAGCGTTAACCCGGGCCACAAAAAACATCTAGTGCTTATCGTCCTGGAGGATGCCCGAGTCTTCTCTTCCCCTGTCTGGGTTTCCAGCTATCTGAGAGTCTTGGTGACCGAGGAGGAACAAGCCGTAATGAACATTGTGGGGGCCGCTTACCTGTTTAACGAGGCTCAACACGCTCTAAATCGGGTAATCTCCGAGAATCTTTTTCTTACTTCTTTTACACTTAGAATTGAAGATTATTCTTAACACCTTCTTCCTTATTTGCAGGCCTCGGAGTTGCACCATGAAGCCTTCTCAGATTTCGAGAGGAGCACGAGGCCGAGGTTCGTGGCTTTACTGAAGAAAGACACTTATAGGCTCCTCAGTGAGGAGCTCAAGGCCGATTTGGTTGCGGCTCGGAACGAGCACACTGATATGACCGAGTGTTGATGCCCAATTTTGCCCTCATATTTTTCAAATAAGTGTATATACTTTCAAAATATCATTTTTGCATCATTATTTAGTTTACAAATCTATACAAGTATTTTTACTACAATTTTCCATCATTTTTTAGGACTTTAAAATTGATTTTCTTGCATTTAAATTGCTTGAATATTATTAATTACTCCCTCAAATTATTTTGTGATGACTTGACTACTTACAATTATTATTTTGCATGTTTAATAGTTTACTTCATTTTATGTAATTATATTAATATTTATAAGTTATTTGTGCAATTTTGCAGTAATAGCTTATCTTCGTATCGAAATGCTCTTTATTTATATTATTTGTATCAAAATAGAATTTATATTTTTATAATACAAATTTATTATTTCTAAATATTTCAATGTATAAATAATATTTTTTACTTATTTATTAAGTATTTTATAAATTATTTTTGTGTATTTAAATAATAGCCTAGCTTTAAACTAATTTTGAACCAAATTGGCCCAATATCCTTAGCCCAATGAACCCCCAGCCCAAAGCCAAATGACCCCTTTACAAAACCCGGTCGACACCCATTTTCTGTGACCCACCCCGTTCATTTTTAATCCTAGTTGTTGATCTCTCTAGATCAACGACCCCCGTTCACCCTCCTTCTTTAATTAACCAAACCCGCCCAAACCCTATCATTTTTCCTTAACCCACCACCCCTAAATCCTCTCTACTCTCTCTTCTTCTCTGAGAAACCTTAGCCGCCTCCCATTAATATCCTCTCCCAATCCCACTGGTAATGGGATTAGACCATTATTGTCTTATCATGTTTGAAGCCCTTTGGTATTGGTCGTCCGTTTGTGGTGTTACTTAGGTGCTTGCCTAAGTTTAGCAAGCAATATTTCTTGAGATTGAACCAAAGTGGCTCGAATCTTTGATTTTTGAGCATTATTTCGTCTACATACGTTTAATACCACGCTATGTGAGTCTGATTTCATTGAGATCTCTGTTGATTTGCGCTTTCCCTCTTGAACTAGGGTTTACCCAATTTCTCTCCTAAATTGATTTTTGAACTGATTTTTGCATGGATCCTTTCCTTATTCTATATTTGATTTATTTTGGTTCCTTGTTTGTTCGTTCAAGTTTTACTGCTATATAAACCCTTTCCTATTCCCTTTTTAGGACATACTTTCACTAAAAAATTGGGGCTTTGTTTTGTGATTTCCTCATTCTCTTGTTTTGTACTTCATTTTGTCCGGCTGAAAGCCAAGG
Organism: Nicotiana paniculata; assembly: GCA_005239505.1. NCBI lineage: Eukaryota > Viridiplantae > Streptophyta > Magnoliopsida > Solanales > Solanaceae > Nicotiana > Nicotiana paniculata. The sequence continues at coordinate 3,754 of ML366920.1, read as the reverse complement.
CCACTGAGATTCTATTATTCGAACTTTCTCTTGGTGCGAGCATTGCCCGGAGTTTTTTCGAAGCTCTTGAGAACTTTGACGCATTGAGATTTTGGGTTCTTATGGAATTTTTTCTCTTTACTGTTGTTCATTTAACTGGTAAGTTACTTGACTTTCGCAATTTCGTTTATATGTCTGTGATTTGCATATGTTCTCACTTCTGAAATTCATAGCTTATTGTGTTTTTGGGCTACTCTTGTGTGCAAATCTGCTAGCTTTACAGTAGTTTTAAGTCTCTTTAGCATTTAATTTCACATAATGTCGCTAGTTCTGAAACATGCTTATGCCTAATTTGAGTAATTTGGATTCTCTTAAGTCTGTTTAGCCAATGTGTTATGAGCTATTTTTGTGTGTGACCTTATTATCTTTACACTTGTTTGGACCTCTTTAGTATTTAATTCTACCTAAAATTGTCAATTATGTTATTTGAATGTGCTTCATCTGCATAATTTGGACTTCCTTTAGTTAATTAGTCTATTGTGTCAATACCGGAAGGTCTACATTTACTATCTGACATGAGTTTATTTTCCCACCTTGTTCTAAATCTCTGTAATGGTAATCTTGCATATGTAGTGTGCTTTAACTTGTGTTAAGACCTTTTCTATCAACCACGACTGGCTCCCCTGTTAATATGTCCCTCAGCATGTTTTGGCTCATCTGATTCACTATCCATTTAGTAGTAATTATCCTAATCTGTATTTCCCTACCATGTATGATGTTGTTTTGTTTCCTAACGTGAGTTAACATGGTTATCTTATGACACTAGGATGTATACTTAGCATAATTTGGACCTTTAGGCTTTCACTTGTTGGGTATATTGCATTTTGTGCATGATAATCTTTGTCAATCCTGCAAATTTGTTCTTAAATCTTCCAATATGTGACTGTCTATGTGTTAAGTGTTGAACCTGCTTCTAAATCATTACTGAACTTGCTTCTAAGTCATGTGATCTGTTTGATTAGCTGCTCTGTATGCTCAAACTTTGCTATGTCTATTTCAAGTTATAAGTGTATCCCTCAATTCATGTCCCTCAACCATTGTCCACTCTTCTTCATTTGTTACTTATGCTATCTTGAACCTCTCATTCTTAGCCGGCTGAAAGCCAAGGCTACCAAGGCTCTCACTACTGACCTCCCTAGTGTGAGCACTGCTCGGAGTCCATTTGAGACCCTTGTGAACTCTGACACACTAGGATTTTGGTCTTTAGTCACTCCCCGAAACTTGAACTACCCACTCAACCCTTTCTTTCTATTATCTGTTGTATATCTAAGTTGGTTGGTTTAAGTGATTCGATGCTTGGAAATATGGTTACATGAATTGGTTTTGGGATCTTATGTGGATTCTGGGTTGTGTCGATGAATATGGATCCTTGTTACAAGTCTGGGTATGCTACATGAGAATTGTTGCAGGCCCAGACAATGCTGAATATTTCTTTTGGGCCTGATGTGGGCCTATTTTCGTTATTTGTATAACATTTATAATTTTATTCATTACTGGGCCTGTAATAACTTTGCATAAATAATTGGGGTGTTAGTAAAAAATGGTAGTAGGTAGACTCTTAATATTTAGGTATAAAGGGGTAGAGGATATGCCTATAGGACTCAGTGATTTACTTGCTATATATTCTATTCAATCACTATGTGCACTATAGAAATCATGCCATTAGGGGAAGAACACAAACACTGTCTTCTAGCAAACATGAATTCAAAATGCTGCAATTATGCTTACTGCTATGTGCTACAAGAAATCTGCCTATAAGAATAAATGTCGCTGATTTTTCTTTCAATTCGCATAATTCCCTAGAAATCATGCCTATAGGATTCCAATTATTTCGTTTGCCGTTGTTCACCTAGAAAATATGCCTATAAGATTAAGGTATGATAATAAAATCGGTTCCAAGTGCTAATTGTTAGAGATCCTGCCTATAGGGTACAATTACTCGCCCTAATTTGTTAATGATGAACTTCTCAAACACTGTTTATTGTTTTATGGATGCTATTGTTAGAAAGCATGAATAATTCTGGGACTTTTCTCCAATAGATTTTACTATCCTTTACTGCGTAGACCACCTAGACATAACAACTACAAGTTTAATTACTTGAAACCTGCGATCCCAATAATCAGCCTTTAACAACTGTATAATCTTGTCTACGAGTAGCACCTTGCATCTGAAACTTCCTGCATGTTTTAATTCAAAGTCACCTATAAATCATATCTATAGTGCCTAATGTTCTTAGTTCTGAAACTTCCTAACCTGAACATCTATTTGCGTGCATTTATTGTTTAAGTGTGGAGGCTAATGTGAGCCCTTAACTGCCTTTACATGAAGTCTTACGTGTTTTGTCTGTCGCCTAGCTTTTTTCATTTTTGAGCAGCCTAGGTAAAGTCTAGAACCACCTAAATAGAGGTCCAAAACCTCCTGGACCATAGATATAGGACAAGTAGTGCACACATGGGCATGACTTAGAATTGAATTAGAGCGTTTTAGGTAAACAACTTTAATATAGTAATCGGGTAACAGGAGATGATAGTTTGTGCCCGCTGACTAATATGAGTAACTTCCTACCCCAAGGGAGTTGCGAAATATTATTTATGTTGCACGGGGTGATCCTTCAGGCTAAAAAACTTAGGACTCCCCCCCCCCCTCTCCTTTCCTTTCTATGTTTGCTATTACAATTAGAATAGTTGTATCTCTATATTTGCATTGAGATATTGTAATAAAATCCTTTGATCTTTATATTCTATTTGCTTATTTGATCAATTAGCCTAATTCACATAATTTTAGGTTCGGCCGGGACCCACAGTTGTGGACCTCGAAGAGTTCCTAACACCTTCTATTTGAGGTAATTTGATCCCTTACCCGATCTTTGGTGGTGCTGATTAGTCAAACAGAATTATCCGCACAATAGGTTCCCTAACACACCTCAAAAATCGTTAGGTAGCAACTCTTCTTTTAGCACTTTATCCCCCATTCTAAAAAAGAGTTGTCACGACGTCGAAACCCGCTCTCGCGAGAAAACGGGGTGCGACAGCATGGCGACTCTGCTGGGGATTTACACTTAGTCTCTTACCATAGTGAAATTGGCTTATGTGTATTAGTTTTCTTTGTTATAAAACGCACATTCCTTTTCCATATTTATTTGTTAAATTTTGCAATTACATGCACATTCCTTTCCCGTTCACCTTTACTTGTTTAAACCCGTTATAGCATGTACATCCCTTCCTTTCTCCACCTTTATTTGCTTAAATTGGTTATAACATGCACATCCATTTCCTATTCGCCTTTATTTTCTCTAACTACTCTTCATTCGATTAAAGACTGCTATATGATGCCTCTCCCGTCTCTACTCCCTTGCTTGTTGATGCGTGGCTAGAATTCATGATTTTAAGCATTATATACCTTGCATTTTATGTGTTTTAATGATAAAANTTACCCAGGCCTTAGAGCCAAAACGCCAGGGTCCCCCAGTCGGCCAGAAATTGAGTTTTGACGGGTTTTAAGTGTTTCCAAGTTGGAATAGAAGTCTTTGACATGTTTAGGGTTCATCCTACACATATAAATAGACCCAAAAACATCACATTGAAGGGGAATTCGTTTGGGAACTTTGGACGAAGGAACACACCACGTTGAAAGAGGATTCTACTTAGTTTATCTTCTCTTCTCTTCTTTTAGTTATATAGTTTATTAGTTCTAGAGTCTTGGGTGTTACATGAA
>MDKI01287998.1:0-10588 GCA_005239505.1 Nicotiana paniculata | reverse complement strand
TATATATATATATATATATATATATATATAAAGAGAATGCAGCAAAAATTAAGACTTCCTCTATCGTCAATTATGAAAAAAGCACATCATCTTGTGTCACGAAATCCACCTAGCACAACATTGCTCAATTCGATATGAAAGTTAATACAAAATCATGTACATTGAAAGAAAAACTTTTATATATTCTTCGTTTTAAGGCAATAGAAGAGAGAAGGAAAAAAGAATATATATATATATCGGGTATTCGCTAGGTCCCATCGTTCACATGACTTTTAAAAAAGGATTCTTCTTTATTTGTCCCTTCCTTACATTATTGCACTTATTTTATGAGACTCTGTAACACACCATATCACATTATAAACCCAATTAGTAATGTATTTTAAATATTAAATTCAGATTGTTATAAAAATTTATAAATTTAAATCTGGATTCGCGTTGTATTGAATTTCTTTAAATAACAAAATGGTATCTCAAGATAACATATATATATATATATATATATATATATATATATATATATATATATAAGCATCCAAAATGGAAGAATGTTCTCGAATATCATCTGACTATTGCTCCTATTATGTAGCTAAAGCAACGGGACCATCATACAGATTTAGCGGCCATGGAATAGACTGTATGAGTACTTAAACTAATACAACGAAAATATTTAAAAGAACAAAGAAAGTAAACTATGGATTCGCTCCTACAACCATATGCTACGTGAAACTATTCTTTTATTTTTTTTATTTTTAACATATTACTAAAATTAGATACATATAATTCTGAACTAATATACAAATATATTTCTCTTATGTACAAATATTTGCAACTATATTTGTCAGTGTTATCTGAAATCATGCACCTATGTTATTATGATAAATCATTTTTTTCTTATTCTTTTTCTTTACTTGATATAATTAACAAGAAAACGATCTTTTAGAAATTTCATAACCGAAAGACATTTATATGCAAACTTTAATTTGTAGTTGAAGGCAAAAAGATTCAATTGCACCAAAATAAGATTGAATTTCAAAACACAAATAAGGATCATATCATTGATATTAGCTTCATAATAAGTAGCACCACACTTCATAATTAAGAGACTCTCACTCTAGATCATATGACCTAAATTATACAAACGTATATGTTCATATCAAGTCCACACTCCAAACTGAAACTAATCAGTCATTATTATACATGTCCTTAGTCACCTAACGAGAGCATTTGTTAGAACTGAAATATCTCATTTTGTACAGTTAGTGGGCATTGAAAGTCAGTCAATGTCGATGTCATGTTAGTGACAGGATGTTGTTCATCTATCTGCAAAATAGAAAATGAGAAAAAGGTTTAATTAAGACAGACTACAACAACAACAATAACAACAACAACAAATCCAGTTTGTTCCCATCAGATGGGGTCTGAGGAGGGTAGTTTGTACGCAGACCTTATCCTTACCTAACAGATAGAGAGGTTGTTTCCGGTAGATCCTCGGCTCAGGAATCAAAGAGAAAAAAAGAATCAAAATATTTGTTGTATTATCTTACCTTATCCTGTAAATATTTGTTTGCAGCTTGCAGTATCCCTTCCTAATATAAAGATAAAAACGTGTTTAGTAAAGGATGCATTAAAGATAGCTATCATAATACTCTCCCGTTTTAATTTATGCGAATCTATTTCCTTTTTAATCTGTACCAAAGAGAATGACATATTTCCTTATTTGGAAATAATTTACCTTTATGCAATGATTTATGGCCACACAAAACTCATTTTACACCACAAGTTTAAAAGTCTTTTCTCTTTTCTTAAACTCCGTATCTAGCCAAATAAATTCACATAAATTGAAACGGAGAGAGTATTGTTTAGCTACTTTATATGACACTTGAAGATATTGATATTTGTCAATAAAAGCTTATAATTCATATCATTTTATATGAGTAGAAAAAACTCCACTAATTGCAAAAGTAGCCAAGCTATTAAGCATATCATTCACACTTGGAATGAAGCTCTTTAAAACTTGTTCCTCTATATATTACAAGTAAAATAAGCATATTGATAGTTAGTTTTGTAGTGTAGAAGTCTTCTACTTGCAGCTAGTATCACAATTTTTAAAATATGGATGCATTTATAATATTATTATTTAAAGACCAGTTGGCCAAACTTCTAAAATCGATTTATCTTGAATGTTTTTTGTTAAAATAGTTAGCAGCTTGCATTTGAACAATCCGGTTAAGATGTGCTTTTCTCAGTATGACAAAAATAGCTTTTGTTTTGTTAATATTACTAAAAAAACGCTTGTGAGTATCAAACTACGAAAAGGTCATATATTAATTCACTGTACAATTAGTGTTATTTAAATTGATAAATTATTTTAAATATTTATTATGCTCAATTTTATTTAATAAAAGGTGAAAAATAAAAAATACTTAAAAACTACGAATTTCAACAAATATAAGTATCGTTGAATTAAAGTAATAATATTGAACATCTTATATAATTACTTGATTTTTACGATTTTTTAAGCATATCGAAGTAAAATAATTAACCATTAATATATAGAGAGACAGTTTGGGAAATATGTACTTCTTGTATAATTAATTGTGTGTCCACTTGAGAGATATATAGGTTAAAATAAGAAAGATAATTTTGTAAATTTAATTTGATGAGATTTGTCTTAGAAAGTAATTTTGAAGAAGCTATAAATTTATGTTTTTTTCACACAATAAAAAAGAAAGCTTCTTCTACTACTCAAAACCACTTATTTCTCCCCAGAAACTTGGCCGAAGCAGTGTAACTCTCCAAAATATATTTCTTTCTTTTTTCAGAAACCAAAACACATTTCTAATTTCTAAAAAATTTCATTTCAGCAAAAGTAACCAAATAACACAATGTTGCCGGAGGAAAAAGGGATTCACAAGTACATCCGTGGTCGGTGCTACCCTTGATGGGATCTTTACACAAGTAGTCAGTCATATTAATTATTTACTTTTCTAGTCATATACATAAATTATACAATGATTATACATGATATACACATATTAAATATAAATTATATATATATTATTCCTCCTTCAGCTATTTTTTGTTTAAGCGGTTGAGTGAGCGGCTAATCGGGTTAATTCTTAACCCTTTTAATTAATGAGCATATCATGTTATTCTGATCTATTTGGGCTCAAAAGTTCTGACAACTTTCATATATTTGCTTTAATTTTTGATTGGCCAAACGAAATCATTTTATGATATTTTACTGTAAATTAAAAGAAACTAAAAAAGCCAACCATGTAAATACTGATTACATTAACATATAAGTAACTTCAAAGGGCATTAAATTAAATATATATATATATATATATATATATATATATATATATATATATATATATATATATATATATATATATATATATATATATATATATATATATAATAGAAACTTCTTTCCTTAATATAAAAGCTGGAGATTGCCTAACCTTATTCTTCAGCAACTGGATCTCTTGAAACATAATATCCATCTGCAAGATATATAGTTTGTAAGAAAAACAACTCTACTATCATATAAAAAAATGCACTAAATAATGTTGATAAACTATTAATTTCATGAAATTATTACCTTTGCTGAACGAATATGATACATCCAAAGTTCAAGGTATTTTTCAAGTGAATGCAATTCATCCAGTGTCATTGTTCCAGCTCCTCCTCCATACATGTAGCTAAGGAAAGTTTTTGGATAATAAACTTTATATCATTATTGAGGAAGAAGTATTAAAAAGGAAAAAGAGAAGGAAAGAACTAATTAATTGTAACTCTTTATAACAACATTTTCATATAACAACCATTCACTATAAAAGCCAATTCTTTTTTGAAAATCGACTATTATATTATGTTATAATATATGTCCTATATAACAACACTTATTTATAGTAGCAAAAATATATAAAAATAAACGAGGCTATTATAGAAAAGTTTGACCGTAACTTGAATGATATTTAAAATAGTTAAAATTGCACTTCAACATACATTCAAAAGTACTAAACCGCATAAGGAAAAGATTTGAATTACAGAAGAGATAGTATAAAGATTGCTTATACTATCTATATAATTCAGCCTAATTACATATCAATATTAGTTGGACCGGTAGAACTCTAAATAGCACGAGCTAGTCAGTTTTCGGACTGATTATTCAAAAAAAAACTAGTGTTTGTCAAGTCATTGAAAAATAACCACTATTTTACTGCAACCGAGAATGGTCCAACATAATATACTGGAGTTTGGTACACGTGTGTATGAAATTCCAGGATATTATGATGGAACTCCAACACACGGAAAGTTCCACCATAATATACTGGAGATTTGAGCAACTGTGTATGAACTTTCAACATATTATACTAGACCAGTATACTTTGCTGGAACTCCAGTATATTATGCTGGAGTTCTAGTATACTTATGCTGGGACTCCATTATAGTATGTTGGAGTTCCAATATACTTATGTTGGAACTCCAGTATAATATGCGGGAGTTCCAGTATACTTATGCTGGAACTCCAGTATAATATACTGGAGTATTTTTCGGTTTGAACAACGTTTTTTTTCAGATTTATCTTTAGATGAAAAGTGACTAAATTTCGATTATTTTTGAAAGTGTGACTATTTTTGAATGACCACTTGTAAATCTGGCTATTTTTGAATTTCTCCCCTTACTTTATGTAAGAGAATTTGAACATCAAACTAAGAGCCCGTTTGGACATAAGAATTTTTTTATTTTTTATGAAAAACTTTTACTTTTTTTCGAAATCAGTGTTTGGCCATTAAAATTTTCAATTTTCACTTGAAGATGAAATTTGAAATTTTTCGAAAATTTTAAAAATTCCAAAAAGCCGTTTTTCAAAATTTTCACTCAGATCATTCACAAAATTTCAAAAAAACCCTAAATTATATTCATGTCCAAACACAACTCTAAATTTTCAAATATCATTTTCACTTGAATTTTTTTTCACTTTTGGGAATTTTACAATTCTTATGTCCAAACGCCCATTAAAAACCTTAAGCCAATAGATGGAGTGGTCCAAGATATTATAAACTCTTGCACAATTGATAAAAGGACAACTGTATTTCTTTAAGACAATCCATAACGTGTAACTTGATTTTAGAATTTACACATGAATTGAATATTTTTTATGATTGAAGAGAGATTATACACAACATGCTAAAGAGTGGCTTGGAGCTAAGAGGAGAGTGGATTCAACAATTTAATGGACTGAGTTGAGGAGAGAAGCTCAGAGCAAACATGATGAGATGAAGTGATTGTACTAATATGCCCACTAAAGTTTGGCTCTGATACCATGTGAAATAATTTGAGTGTCTAATTCAAAATTTTAAGGGGTCACTGGGATAAGAATAATAATTCTGGGATAAAGCTTGCGATTAACTTTATCTCATATTTAATTTGGGGTATTAGCCAATCCCGAGATAACTTTTATGCTATGATGAGATTAGTTATCCTATATAGAAGGTGGGATAACTAATCCGATGGGATATTCCACCATTGTACCAAAAGACCCCTAAAGTAATGAGTGGAATGACTCAAAATATTATAAACCCCTTTGGAAACCCTTACACGACTGGCAATGAATAATTATATTTCTCTAACATTTTACATTAATGGAGTCTAAACTTGATTTTATCTATTTGTTTTCAGTCATGGGCTACCTCTATCCCTTCTAAAAGATATAAAAAAAATGGTTAATATTGGTAGACACATAATTCTTTTTGCCATTTCTTTTATTTCTACACTATTTTTAGGGTTAAAATACTTCTTTTAGATCTCACTTTAGCACTTGAATCATTGAGTTTATTATAGGAAATTTAATCTTTTGAGAAAATTAAACATAAAATAATTTAAGTACTTATCTTTGTTTGTTCCATATTTCTCTAAAAATGAAAGAGTTGGGATCTAGTTTAGTACTATTTGATATAGTATTGTTCAATGGCTACCTAAAATTATGCCACATCATCAAAATTAGATTTATGAAATCTAATGGCTCCATTTATTTGGACTAGAATACAAATAATCCATTGTACTTCGTTATCCAATTACTGCATCATCATTAATGTATGAAACCATAAATTTATTATAATTTGCCTTAAAACAGGTACCACTTAACCACTTATCTAATTAATTTCAATAATTAAAAAACACGATGATATTAGCCAAATAAATATAGTGGATGAGTATAATGAAGAGTTATAATAAACGTGGATAATGTAGTCATACCAAAAACATTCCCCTTCGTTTCTCTATATTGTATCTTTTTCTTTTACCCCAATTTTGTATCTTAATTCTATTTCCTCGGATAATGTTCGAGTATTCTAACGCTCACCATTCCTCATTTTCTTCCACTAAATTTGAATTTGAATTTTTTATTTAGTGGCTCAAACATATTATTTAATAATAAATATTTAATTAATTTTTTTTAATTTTTATACTAATAATTACGAAGTACATGTGCAATATGTGTATCTAGAAACTAGTATATGATATTTAACCATAGATGTTGTGCTAAACAATGATATTCACAATTTATTAGATTAACTAATTCAGATTTGTATCGAATAAGTCCATTTAATAGGTTTTTATATCGAAGAGTTCTCTTTTCATAATCTGAGACCTTAGATCAAGGGTGAAGGATATATGATATACTACTCAACCTCTCCGCAAACACGCATAACGACTTCGTGTAAAATTAAACCATGGATGCTAAACACATTTTAGAGAAACTGCAAATTTCAATTAATACATTATATTTTAGAAAATTATAGATGTAATCCGTGCGTTGTCATTTGAAAAGCAAACCTAGTTAGATTGAGGAGCTGAGAAATATACCTTAAGCCTCTCTGGAGTACTTCAATCTCATGCTTCAGCATATTGATCTCCCCTTTTGGGTCCTAAAGATATAGTATTCATTCATTACTAACATATAAGAGAAATTTCTGTCTCTTTGTTTATTTATTTTCAGCTAATATATATTTTTCGCAAAAAATATTAACAAATACAACCAAATTTAAAAAATACATCAAGTAAAATTTGCATTTAAACGTAGTAGCCCTATTTATTATTTAAGTGCATGTTCTGTTTATTCTTCTTGCTAATTTTTCATTGTCCGGTAATAAAATAAATAGATGGAAAAAACCAAAAAAAATTTAATAAAGAGCACAAGCAATAACAAAAGAACAAATTAAAGAATAGACACACATATCCACACTTTCTTTATTACCCAGATTTTTCCCAAACCCTAAAGAAAAGATTGAAACAAACACTTAATTAGAAAATGAATATAATGAAAATTGAAAACCGACACTCATTAAATTTTGTGCCGTTTCCAAGATTTTATTTTTATTCTCCTAATTATTTTGGGTACTTTTATCAGTAGGTTGTTTTATAGTCAAAAAGCAAGAAATATAAAGAAAGGGCTCCCGACTTATTACAAAAAGGATATTCTTTTTTATCGATCCAATTCGTGACACTTAATCTGATAATGCAATTATTAAAAAGGAAGTCACAACTCACAAAACATGAAGCATCCCGTGCAGTTCTATCTCCAAAAAGTAAGTATATGCATAAATTAATTTTTGTTATCTATATTACCAACAAAAAAAAATAAAAAATTGTTATCTATCCACTTGACTGAATATATCTTGTTGTGCTTCTCACTTTCCATGTGTCATACATGCAATAATATATGACCAGAAGCAGCATCTGATGCTAAAATTGACATTATAAGAATTTATAAGTTGTAAATTTTAATCAATATAAAATATAATAAAAGAAATTTTGTAATAAATATTACCCCGACCGAAAAAAAAGTAGATTCACGTGGAGCAATTGATAACTTGAAAAAAAAGTTACCAGAGCTTGTTTATCTTTGGCTTCCTCAGCCACCTCAGCTCCCCTGGTTGATTTCAGGTACTTCTCAATCAGCCCTTGCATGGTCCTTTCATCATAAATAAACATACAAAAAAAGGAGAAAAAAAACTTAAAAGCTTCAAAGTAAAATGAGTCATATATTAAGATAAAAATAGTAATATATATATAAAAAATGCAACTAATAACGAATTAGTACTTCTATATTATCACACGTTAAGCATGTACTTAATTGAAAATTGATTAAGATCTTATTTTGTATTTCACTGAGAAATGACAAGAATTTGAGCATGCATAGACTTATCTCGAATGATAAAACTCTTAATTAATTATTTGTCTAACTTATACCTGTACATGTTTTGATATTTAGAGAAGTAATTATGACAAAAATATTGACATACATGTATTTGTTATATTGCACTATGTATGAAAAAGCGAATTCGGAATTTGAGTTTTAAAGTGAATATATTTCCAACAAGAAAAACAGTGCCCGCATAAGGAGGGGGTGCAGACGCTGTTTTAGATATTATTCTTATTACTTAAATATAAGAATTCTATGTTACAAAGATGTAAAAAAAACATTTATACAATATGAGCGAGTGAATGGTGTACCCTTTAGTGGCGAGTTCATAGCGCTTTCCATGGGCGGAGAAAATGAAGAGACCAATTTCAGCATCGCACAACACGGACAGCTCTTTCGCCTTTTTAAGAAGACCTGCTCGGCGTTTGCAGAAAGTCACCTGCCGATGAACCGGGTTCTCTATCCTCTTCATCTGAACCTTTCCACGAGCCATTTCTTTTCTTTCTTCTGTCACAAAATTACTTTGTTTTTGCTTTTGTGAGTATATGTTAACAGCTGCTTTTTTGGCAGACAACCTCCCACTAGTTTGAACTAGCTTCGAGGTTGTTGCACTTCTCTTCTTGTTCGTTACTTAGTTTAGTTGCTTAACACAACCTTTCACTCTTCTTCTCTCATCTTTTCCTCCCTTTTATATACTCCTCATTTTGATTCTTCTCTTCCACTGTTTTCCACACACTAGAGCTAATATTAAACTAATGAATTAACTATGAATATGTAGTTCGCACTCACTACCTTTCCACATCATTGGGAATCTTAATTTAGCTTTCTACTCCTATATTATTATTATTATTATTATATAAATCCTTTTTTCGTACCCATACCTAAGCTATTTCGTCCTCAACTGCCTTAACGACACCTGGTGAATCCTATTGTTATTTGTTTTCTTGCAGCTTAAAGACAACTCATATCTTTTTTAAGTAATGGTAAAAGATAGATTTTTCCTGCCAAGGATTGGATGGGGACGTACACTTGGTCATGTTTACGTTAACTCAAATACTTTAATAATAACTAAAAATAAAAGTGAGAATACATATATGGTAAAAATTGGTCGTCCCCATTTAATCTATACTTACTTTTTAAAAAATTTTTTAACTTGTATTCACTTTTTAAGTAACTACTCGTTTTCATTTTTTCTCCTACTTCTTCGTCGGGTTAATTGGTTAAGTGGATGTGGTACTACTGCCACAAGAAGTGAGTTCTTATTTCTACATTTAGTCCAATGGCAGAGAATAAAGTAAGGAGTGTTCTAATGTTAGAGATTATATCAATGTGAAAGCTCCAAAATGGAAACGAGAGTGCTAAGTCAGATGGAACATAAATCACGAAATGACATTGACTATGTTTTAATCTTCCAGAGTTGAATATTGACATTGATTTAGACTAAATAAATTACTGGAAGATGAGAAAGTTATTCCTTTTCTTAAAGTCATTTAACTTCAAAGAAAGACATAACAAAACTCCAGTTCTAAGAATGCTGAAGTTCAGCAAATATAAACAAAAACTCCAGCTCCTAAAATGCTGAAGTTCAACAAATACAAAATAAACTTCAGCTCCTAGAATGCTCAAGTTCAGCAATTGCAAACCAAAAACTTTAGCCAAAATATGTTGTAGTTTTATTGAACTGAAGTTTGCGTGATTGTCTTTGCAAGTCAAGCCAAACTTCATGCAAAAATATCTAAAGTTTTGCTTTGATAAGGCTATACTTCAGGCAAAACATTTTGAAGTTCAAACTTCAGACATAGTTATGTGACAAAATATGTAAATATAAAAAACATATTTTACATTTATTAATTTGTCAAAATCCAGTTATCTAATCAGTGATGACATCTAACTTAACTCGTTACGCGAACCAATCACAAAATCAACCACAATACAAGACATCATATCATTATAGAGTATTAAGTCGAATACAGCGCCGAAATAGCTTTCAACCCTCAGGAAATGGTAAAATTGGTCATGAGCTTACTGTCTCAAAATACAAATGATGTCTGAAGTAACAAACAGTAAAGAAAGATAGAAGGTGAGTCCAATGTGCTGCGATTAAGAGCCCGTTTGGATTGACTTAAAAAAAAGTGACTTTAAAAGCAGCTTTTAAATGTTGGAGCTTATTTTATAAATAAGTAGTTACATGTTTGGATAAAAATGCTGAAGCTTAAAAAAATTATTGAAGTGTTTGGCAAACAAGTGCTGGTAAACACTTTTTCCTATTAAAAAGACAAAAATATCCCTAAAGATGTTAACATTATAAATGAGCTAATTACAGGAGTAGCAATTATATATAAGTATAATATATTAAAAAAGAAAGATGAAAAA